>JASDQU010011403.1:17230-81661 GCA_032191745.1 Picea mariana | reverse complement strand
AATCAATCTATATTATTTATAAATTCAGCTATATTAATATAACTATCTGAAATTTGAAATAGATCTAGTGTAAATAAACCCACTGCCTTTTTTTTTCAATTCCTAACCATACTCTAGTTTTAATAACAATTTTAAGTTGCATATATTCATCTTGATCAAACTACCAGTAGTTATAAATGCTATTTAGTGAATTCTCAACATATTATATTTTATATTTTATAAATGTGATTAATAGATTTTGAACCTACAAATTTTTTATAAAATATTTAGTTTTTTTTTTCGGATTTCCTTTTTCATTAAAATATCATTAAAATTGAAGACTATGATTTGAGCAAAGACAATTTGAATCACATCAATACATTTAGCACAGTTTACAAGAGACAATGGAATATTATTTTAAATAATTCAATCTGAACACCAAATAAAAATATTAGGTCCCACCACTTCATTCTAATATGGATCATGTGGTTTCTAAATTTGTTTCAAGCTAGCAACGTTTTTCATCATCTCCTGATTCTTGTGGTTTCTTGGTCTGTTTTTCATAAGAAATAAATGTATGCATTCTTTGATGTGTGATATGATGTAGTCTAGTGCCTACATCTTCACCTATAGAGTTTGTGTATATATTCACAAGCAATTTAGGAGATATAAAGTTTTTGTTTATATATATCACAAGAAATCTAGGAAAGAACAGATATCATATCCATGAAGATGCAATTACAAACAGAACAAAATTAAAAAGTTTTGTGTATAAATTCACCCTCAATTTAGGAAAGAACAGGTATCATATCAATGGAGATGCAAATACAAACAGAACCAAATTAAAACAACAGGCCAGCAATAAATTAAACGCCCAACAATAATGAAAATGCCCAGTAATAATTAAAAACGCCCAACAATAATCAAAACGCGCATCAATAATTAGAAACACCCAGCAATAATTAAAACGGCCACCGACAAATGGAAAAATGCCATCACTAAATTAAAATTCCCTCAGGCAAATGGAAAACACCCACACTAATTAAAAACGGCCACCGACAAATGAAAAACGTCCACTGAGATTTTAAACGCTCACAGAGAGGAATTTGCCCACAACATGAATTAAAAAAAAATGCCCATAAACAATGTAAAATGCCCACCATCAATACACACGCCCACAGAAATTAGAATGCCCACCGCAAGGTAAAAAGAAACCACCCAATGAATTGAAGCACCACCAAACGCATGCAGAAAGCCAACAATTTCAGAAACGCCCAACGGAACCAACCCTGAAAATGAAATCTTCAACGGATCGAAGGATAAATAAATTAAACATTTTCCATCACTCATACAAACGAATGCCAGATCTAAACACCAGATCAACTGATCTTGGAAATCAAATCCAACAATAGTGCCAGAGGGAATGCCAGATCTAGTTTTTCTTCCATAAAATATCAGCAAGCGAGATCGCCAGAACCAACAGTCAGAACATCTACCCAAACAAAAGGTTTCCAGAACAATATCACTGTAGCATTCAAAAACTAACTACAATAGCTAATGCAACATCTTACAATTCCCAGCCTAATATCTAATGCATTATACTCAATGAAATAAACGAGCGTACCTATTTCCTTGTGCCGGCCTCGTATGTTGTCCGCGCCTCAATTGATGTCCCATGCTCCTTGCCGCTCCTGCTTATCGACCGTAGAACCCTCACCGATACCTCCCAGCCAATTGCTAGGGGTACTCTGCTTCCCCCTTAGCCCCCCGAGTGGCAAAGGGGCCACACAAGATCCAGAGATAAGACTAGCTTCTCGGCTCGCCTCCAAGGCTGAGCTACCACTCCAATACAGCTGAGAAATTCCCAACTCCTCACAAGCAAACAACCAAGCCACAATCCGGCAGTGTAACGTTACGCTAACCATTCATCCCCTTCTTCCTTCTTTTCCCCTTCTTTTATAGAAATTTGAGACCCACCTACTTTCCTAAATCATTATTAATTTAATTTTTTAATGACAATCCTCTAAAAATTCTCTGTCGTCCAAGTGTCACTCATCCGCCACGTTTCTCCAAAAATTAATTTCTTGTTAATAATTAAAATACTCATTTCCCTCACCCCCCTTTATTTGCTCCTAAAATCACTCCTAGGGTTCCTAGATCCCCTCTCATACTTTTAATAACATTCCTAAAATGAAGTTGCCATAATTTAGTTCATTTTAGTAACTCCTTAATTGTTGATTCCTTTTTGCTTTTTACCCTATGTTCCCTACTTTACATTATTAAGTTTCCTTTATTACAAGTTTCCTTATTTCTATTATTTATTTCTCTCTTTTTATTTTTAATCCCAAAAGATAAATATGCTTATTAATCGTTTCTATATTTTTAAATTCATTACTTTTATACTCTCACACTTTAATAATTTTAATTCTTCTTTATAATTTAAAAGTCATGGGTTTCACTTAATTTATCTCCCTCATTACTTTACCCCCCTTAATTTAATAAAACTTTAACTAACACTTAGGAGGTTTTTATTTTATGCCCTTATGTTTATTTTTGTAGGATCTTTTCTTAGGGCTTATCGAAATTTTATCTTAGAGATGTTTTAAATTTAGGTTTAGATTTGAACTGGGCGACAATTAATTAGGGGAGGGGTTTTGAGAATTTCTTAAGGCGTTAAGGTCTTAGGGTCATCTAGGTTGTMTCATCATCATCATCAATGTGATGTGCCCTTCAATACGCACTACGTGCTCCAAGGGTGCCACTAGCCTCGTTTGCTTCTGTTGCGCGATGTGCCCTTCAGGATGCACCATGTGCTCCAAGGGTGCCACTCGCTGACTTGACTGATTGGTAGACATCTATAAGCCCTGGAGTCAACACTCCGCCAGGTGAACTTGTGGGAGACTAAGGGCTCTAAGGAATAATCCCCCCGCCTTATTGCACGCCCCTTAGAATCATCATGAGCGACTATCGCAGTCTTCCCTCATGGCATAGTGGATCCTCTTGAACTAGGTAATTGTTAACCAACAATTCGAGCCACGGTGGGAGTGCTAGTAGGCTGTGGCAGGGCTGTTGTCCACACCTCTCCCTCAACCTCTCTGGAAATCATGTGTGGCCCCTTTACTCCATATGTGAGTTTGGTCAGCAAGCTATCGTCAACCTGCATCATCAACCATCATGTCAGAACATGTCAGCAACATATCATCAAATCAATAAATATCATGGTAAATAAATCAACTCAAATATCACACTCCCTGACTCAATCCGGAGTCCAAGGGTTTCGTCGATGCCTCTGCATCCTCCAGGTCAAAACCCTGTGCACTCAAATAAACCGAGTCAATAGAACCTGTATATAACAATAGTAATACATCATGTCATCTATCATAACGCATCATAATCGAGTATAAATGTTTTAACATCAGAAAAGTCCAGATCACTTGTGAGCAAGTGTCCTCAAATAATAAGTTTTGTAAGCGCGCCAGAGCGGGATGTTACAACTTTGCAATTAAACTTATGACAATTACAAGTTCAACTCAGATAAAATATCGTAATTGAAGATGAGAACTAGAATATGTTCTCCCACGCTTGCGCTCTATCCAAATCCCCACTTTCTAACCATGGAGACTTCACTGGTAAATCCCAGCCAATGCTAGGGGTACTCTTATTCCCCCTTAGCCCCCTGAGTCGAAAAGGGGCCATGCAAGCACATGACCAGAACTCCTCTAGCTCCCAGGTCACCTCACAAGGTAGAGACACCACTCTCTCTCTCAAGCTGGGTATCCCAACTCTCACAAGTAAAACCAATAATAATTTATGCAGCATAACCTTACTCATAATTAATGTGTTCCTTTCCTCCTCTCAGCCATTTGTTTTATAACATTTCCTTAGTGACACCTTTCCATTTTCACATTTAATTAATTTTTTAAAAATTAATTAGGAATTGTCCCCCCCACACACTTGTCACCCGTTCCCTTAGTTTCACAAGTAAATCCATAATTTAATTTAATTAAAAGTTAATTTCCCTCACCCATCCTAAAAGCACTCCTAAAATCATTTCTAGTTTTCCCTTTATTCCCAATTAATGACTAACGCCTTTCTAAAAATGAGTTGAGTTCAAATAGGAATGTTTTGTAGTTAGACTAGACTCTAGATTCCTTTCTATTCGTACCCATTCCTTTAGCTTTATTCCATTTTATCTTAAATTCCAATTTGGTAATTACTTTCACAAGTGTATTAAATCACTCTTTTAGATTTATTTTTATTTTCATTGATTCTTAATTTGATTTATTTCATCCCCTCATTATTTAATTTAAAAATTTAGTTTTTAGTCTTCTCACTAACTTAGACTTAGTCTTAGTTAAATTTTTATTTGAAAAAGCTTGGACCATTAGGGATTTTGATAAATAAATTCATTCTTAATTTAATTCATTAATCTATTAATTAATTCGACAGTTCTCAAGATTTTACAAAGTTTAACATTCACTCAAAGTTTTCTAGGCCACCTAGATTCATTGACTCAAATTTTATTTACGCGGCATGCCCTTCAAGACAAACTCCATGCTTCAAGGGTTCCACTTGCCTTTGATTCAAGTTTTAATTATGCAACGTGCCCTTCAAGACACACTTCGTGCTCCAAGGGTGCCACTCGCCTTTGACTAGTTTTGGTAGTTGTCCAACTCTTGGATTCAATAATCCATTCAGGCGACCTTGTGAGAGATTGAGGGATTCTAAGGAATAAGGAACCTGCCTTATTGTGAACCCCTTAGAAATATTCATGAGCGACTATCTCAGTCTTCCCTCATGACATTGTGGATCTATCGAACTAGGCAATCGTTAACCTACAATTCAAGCCACGACGGGAGTGCTAGTAGGTTGTGACAGGATGCTACCACAGCTCTTCCTCATTATCTAGTTGTCATGCATGGCCCCTTTACTCCTTATGTGAGTAAGATTATCAAGAAATCGTCAGTCTGCATCCATCAACGAAACACTGTCAAAGATCCATACACAACATCATAATATAATCGATCATATATCACATATGCATAAATGAAATACATAAACCAATACAATACACTCCCTGACTCAATCTAGAGTCCAAGGAGGTCCAATGATTCCATCATCATCCTCAATCTATAAAGTGTCCTGTACACTCAGGGGAAACTCGTCAATAGCATCTGTCAATACATAGATATCATACAACATAAATCATAATCCATCAACATCATCACAGGAATCCATAAGTGAAACAGACAACCATATACTAAAACTGGATCACTTGTGCACAAGTGTCCTCAAAGAATAAGTCAATAACATGTGCTCGCAAGAGTGGGATTTTACATACGCCCCCTCTTTTTTTAAATTTCGTCAGGAAGTTGTACAATATATAAATGAAGTAAATGAAGCATCTGACAAGATATAAATGTCTAACTATCAAATAAATATGGAAATTGCTAGTGCATATCATAAGCATCCTCCCAGGTAGTCAAGTGTGGACTATAATTGTCCCACTGGACCTTGACTTGATCGATTGTTTGACATCGTAGCTGTCGAATGAGATGGTCCAGAATGCGGATTGGATCCTTTGTGAGTGCAACTTTTTCTGACACCTCTAAGGAACTCATGTTAATCACATGTGTAGGATCACTAACATAATGTCTTAAAACAGATACATGAAAAAAAAATCGTGCATATGCCTCAAAGAATCAGGAAAGGCGAGTCGATAGTCCACAGTCCATTTCTTTTCCACAACCTCGAAAGGTCCAACAAACCTAGGAGAGAGTTTATTACCCTTTCCAAACTTAATCGATCTTTGTGATATTTCACCCGCAAAAACAATCGGTCGCCAACTTCATAATTACGGTCAACATGATCTGCATCGACATAAACCTTTTGTGGATATTGTGCTTATTCAATCCTTTGTCTTATCATTTGAATTTGTTCTTCCATTTATTGGATCGCTTCTGGTCCTACTAGGAACCTATCCTCAAGTCGATCCCAACTCAAAGGAATCTGACATGGTCGCCCGTAAAGAAACTCAAATGGTTCCATCTTAATGGTGCTTTAATAGTTGTTGTTGTATGAAAAATCTACTAGTGGAAAGAACTCTTCCCAACAGTTTCGTTGGTCCATCACATACATACACAACATATCCTCCAATATTCAGTTTGTTCTTTGTGTTTTCTTGTCTGTCTCTGGGTGATAAGTTGTACTAAAGTTAAGTTGGGTTCCCAAGGCCTCTTGGAAACTAGTCCAAAATCATCCTGTAAACACCAATTCTTGATCAGATATGATCCTTTTAGGCACGCCATGCAATATCACAATCTCGCTGATAAAAACTATAGCTATGTCTGTGCTTGATACATTGTATGCACGTGAATAAAATGTGCACTCTTCGTCAGAGTGTCAACTATTGTTATCACTGAAATATCATCAGCAACATTGCACGCAAATCGTTAAAGAAACACAACAATGCCAACAACAATTAGTTCACCTACAACACCAAAATGCATTCAAAAGGCAAAAAAATATACAATTGGGTAAAAAATTATAGTGCACAAATCACCAAAGGAAGCACGTGCATAGTGCACAGTGTGTGCGGGCCAACACAACCCTCAATGTGCACAATGCGTGACTGTGTACGATCAAATTCATTCACTTCTATGAATGGTGCATTTGTATATCTTATCGGCCCCTCAACCACTTATCGACCAACCCACAACATGATTTGACCCTCATATCTGATCGAAATCTGAATGGGAGGCTAGTTAAGGACTAGAGGGTGCCCTAAAAGGCCCCTTGTTCACACTATGAACCAATTACATTTTTCCATATATGAATGCTATAAATAAGAGCCATGGGTGCACTAAGAAACCAAGATATTCATTGTATTGTTATGTTGCAATAATTCTCCCTTGAGAATCCTCTTTTCTCTTTGGAGCCTTCAAACACCATTGCAATAGGCCATTCCACTCACCTCTTAAGGGAATAGGCATTTTTCTTCTTCACCATTTTCCATTTTTTTCCATTGTATAAAGATCTCTCCATTAGGGAACTCAAGATCCCTCCCAAGGAGGAAGAGGGGACTCATAAGTCCCTATTTTTCTCTACGGTGTTTTTCCTACTAATCTATTGATCCATTGGTAGAATTATGTTGTTCATTGTTCGATTTTCTTGGTTCAAAGTTTCTCATGCTTTCTAAATTTTATTTCTTAGTTGTTTTAGTTTTATTTATTTGTTTTTATATGTGTTTGAATTACTTAACCCACTCACAAACTTTTGTCTTGTCTAGAAGGCTCATTTAGACATGCAAGTGTTGTTGTTTTTCTCACCCAAGTGACAAAACCCACACAACATATTGGCGACCATAGTAGGGATCGATATCAAATTTCTCCCTATTTGAGCTTAGAGAGAACTTAATTTTTATTGTTTTTTCTTGCAGGTACCAAAATTGGCCTATCCCAACCTGCCAAAGTGAAAATTCAGAGCTAGGGAAGGAGTATTTCACTTGAAAATTTCTCCCCTGATGCGTGACAGGAAGTGCACGACATTTTTTGCCCACAGACATGCAATCTGTGTACTGTGTGCCAAACAAGTCTATTTTCTATGCGCATTGTGCGCCCTCTGCGTGCCTATCAGAACTATGGCCAGCGCATAACTCCATTTTTTCAAAATTGTAAGGGTTTTTATGAATGTTTGAGGGCCCCTGACCTTCGGATTTTTATTTCACTGCACTTTGTAAGGAAACTAAACTCCACTTAGAGTCCTTTCCAATATTAAAGGTTAGCTAACATAAGCACTTAGGGGGTAAAAAGAACCAATATTATCCTCTTTTGTTTTGTTTCCAAATGGATGGCTTATTTGGATTGTAAAATTTTAAGTTTAGGTTATTTCTTTCATACATAAATTTATTAAATTGGGACTAGAAGTTAACTTTGACCCTCAAGTATTCTCTTCCCTCACACCCTAGTGTGATCTTGGGAATCAGAAAGGTGTTTAAAGGGACATTTCAACTCCCTTAACAAAAATATTTAGCAGAGGACCATTCCCGCCTAGGGTTACTCCTAGTTTTTTGAAACCATATTAAAGTTTTATAAGAGCGCATACATGACCACATGTTGCAAACTTAAGATAGTTTCTTAAAAATTCTTTCTTAGTTTACATCACAATATAGGGAAGTTTAAAGATCAAAGTAATAGGCCCATACATTCCTACATGATTGCAATATAGGATAGTTTCAAATCTTTCTTAATGTAAACAACATTTAGTGAGTTTAAAGGATTTGTAAAGGATTTTTATGTCCACATTCCTAGTTCTTTAGGGATTTAAATATTCCACAAGGTTATACCAAAGACAGATAGTAAGATAAGTAAAGAAGATTTATAAAGACCACATGAAGTCCACATGTTGCAATCTCACACTTAACTTATTAAAAACTTGGCAGGCTTTTTCACTTGCTTGCACACAAAGTCACTCCTCACACACATAATTTTCATTTTGAATAGTGGAGATTGAAGTAGGTTTTCTTGAACGGAATTCTGAGCCATCCAACTACTTATTTGGAAATTATCCACACCCATTTAATTAAAATGAGATTGGTTCACACCCCCAATCCCTCATCCCACCACATCTAATTTTTTTCTAAAAACACACTAAGTTTTCCTCCACAGGAGGTGCCAAAAGAAAGTTTTTAGTCTAGGTAGGATCTTGGGGGTAGGCATCCAAATAACCTGCCATTATCTGGTTCTCACATTTTCAAACACTAGAAGTTGAGAAATAGGGAACTTTCAAATCCTCGAAGTCAAGTGTTCCTATACCATAAGGTAGGAAGATACCCGTGAAGGGTCAAAGGCCAGGGTCTGGTTGTTCTATGCATCTCTCCCTAAGTCATCCAACTCTTGGAAGGGCATCCATCTCGTGACCCATTTCTGAGGCAGAAAATATAAATGTTTCACTTTGACTCAGGTACCTAGTGACCAAACATATGACATCTACTAAGGTGGTGATTGTGGTCTGCAATTGCCCCTTGATCATATTTTGTGTGGATATTGGAAAATATCGCTAGCTCTTTCAGGATATGCACTCTTTACCCCTCATTATAATTGATTGCTTCAACCTTCACTAGTTCATCTTCTAGTGGATTTAGACCCCACTGTTGAGTGCTATTGGAAGTCCCATTGATATTTGAGAGGAAGCACGATATGCCTTTTAGGACACAAGAATTTGTTTTTATTTGTTCCACCACGTGGACAAAATCCACCTATCCACATGCTTGTTTATTTTACAGTTGATTTATGTGTGATGCTCATTTGTTTACATGCAATTGTGAGTTACACTATCTTTTGAAGGTACAAAATATGCAAAGATATTGTTCATTTATTTCTCTTTTCACCATTTGCACACATTGACTTTTCTAGTTGAAAACCATAGGATACCTACAACATCCCCATTGTTCCTAACGCTTGCAAAATCTCCCTCCTATTCTAGGAAGAGTGCCTAGTCTTTCCAACTCACTGGCTCAACCATATCACACCCCCATGAGTGACACTTTTTTGGGATAATCTTTACTTGGTTCTTATTTTCTTAAGTTCAATTCCCAAGGCCATCCATCCACTAGTTCTCCTTCACAAGGAGGCAGGGGTCAAACTTCTTTTCAAAGGAGAAGTACACTCCCACAAAATCTCTCTCAAGGGACAAGTCCACTACCTGCTCACACGATGGCTGGAACTAATCCTCCACCAAATATCCATATGCCATACTTGGAATCCCTTAAAATTCTTGATTTAACCAAACTAAAAAATGATCCCATTTTGCATGATCCCACTTGGCCCAATATGCCAACAAAATTTCCTTCAGACATTCCAAGTTTTGATGGAAAACCAGGGGATGATCCTGCCAACCATGTTATGACTTTCCACTTATGGTTCTCTTCAAACAATATCATGGATGATTCCATTCGCTTAAGGTTGTTTCAACGGAATCTCATGGGTTCCTCAAACAAATGGTATGTGGAAGAAAAATTAGGGTCCCATGTGACCTTTGAATCATTGGCCAAGGCCTTTTTTTCCTTTTTCCAACTACCAGTTCATCATGATACTAGCTTAGAACTTCTCTTGGAGTTCAAACAAAATACTTCTATCCGTATATCTGATCACATCCATGAATGGCATCAATGCCATAGTTTGTGTAAAGTAGAAACCACCAAAGAACGTATTGATTGTTTTCTCAAATCACTTGTCTCTGTTATCACCAAGGATGTCACCTCCACTTTGCCTCAGTTAGAAGAGGAAGCTATCAGAATGGCCCAACATTTTTACCTCATAAGTGCTCAATCAGGTTACTTTTACACAGTGTTACTTGATGCACCCAAACCCATACAATTTAGCCAGGACAAACTAGGATGTCCCTTGTTGTGGATGGGTTGATTGGTTCCATGACCCACTGCAAACCTTATAGTCAACCATTACCTACTTATGGTTCACCTCAGTATCTGAAACCATATGGAGGGTCATCTTATTACCCTCCCCCCACTCACCAACAATCATATCCTATTTCTCCCCCTCAGCCATTGGGGGGACCCCCAATAGTGCCCCAGATGCATCTCATATCTCAATCAAGTATGGGTCCACCCCTAACCCATACATGTGGCCATAACAATTGTGGAAGTAGTTCAAATTCCTATACACCATATGGATCGTCTCAACAAAAAAAAAACCATATTTTCCATTTCTTGGTCCTCCACAACCAATTTCTCCTCCACATGGACAACCACATGTCAGCGTTAACATTGTTTATCCCTCTCCCATTCAACAAATTCATAATTTTGAATAGTTGAATACGGAAAAACAATCACATTAGATGAATAATTCCAAGAAGAAAGGGAAAAATGGAAACAATAATAACCCAGGACCAAGAGGAAATAACACCCAACAAAACCATCACATTGGGGGAAACTAGAATCAAGGAAAGCGAAACACCCAAGAAGAAAACAACAACAAACGACTAGGGAAGAACAAAAACAATCTCACGAATAAATTCCCTTGTGCTCTCTATGGTGTGTATGGAAATTATATTCATCATTACCCCCAAATTTTTGACATCAAATGGATGAAAGAGTCCATGAACACTCAACGTCCTCCAGCATCGCTTGCCCCTCAAGAGGCCCCACAATAGTATTTGAAACAGCCACCTTCGAATGTTTTGCAAAACCCTATTCCACACCAAGGTGTGACGAATACCCAACAAAAGGTACAACCTACTCCACCAAGAATGAGGCAGTATCAAAACCCAGGTCCCACTCACCTTGGAAATCCAATCGATCACAATATCCTCCTCACCCATAAAGAAGAGAGTATTTTGTAAACACGCACTCATCAATATGGTATGCCTTGTGAATCTACACCAACCACCTCAGAAGAGGCTCCATATACAACCGAAAAACCATTGATGATTCCACACCCTAACACTGAACCAAACCCTCATATACCTTGCATTTCGTTATGACAGAATGTCAATAACCTTCATGCTAAGGTATCACACAACTATAGTTTGGTCAACGACTTAGCACAATCTCTTGCAACCATGTTTGTATCGGAGGTCCTCCAAACCTTTCCATATCAGTGGAAATCCTTTCTTTCCTCCTTAGTGGTAGTCAACCTAGCTTATACTAGACTCATCACCTTTGATCTAGATAGCGGAGAATCATGCCTCCCCACCCGGGTAGCTTTTTTCAGATACTAGTTAAAATTTGAAACATCACAGTTCATCGGTGTATCATTGATGAAGGTGCATCCACATGCATCATATCCAAATTCATATGGAAAAAACTTGGCTCACTAGAGCTAGTACCATCCTCCATCAACCTTAGAGCTTATGATGACTGATCATCATCCCATGAAGGGCTCTTCCAAAATGTCCCCGTAGAACTTGGGGGAAAAACCATCCTCATCGACATTGAAGTTAGCGACACCCCACTTGATTACAATATCTTGTTCGTATGTAGCTACATGTATTGTATGAAGTAGGTAGCCTCTTCTATGTTTCGAACGATGATGTTCCCCCACAATGGGAAAATCGTCACCATCGACCGAATTACACATTACAAGCCTAATCATTTTTCCAACATTGATAACATTCTCCCCCTTGTCCATACTAGCTCAGAGATTATTCGGTCATTGACATGGATCCCATAATTTTCAAGGACCCATCCTTGTTGGGGGTGTATTATGGAGAACCACCTCTCCTACACCCTTCATCACAAGTGTGTGTAGTGTCTTTTAATGGAACAAATATCGGAGACACTACCCCTCCCACCGAGGCCTCTCCTCATATTGAAGTTCCACCAGTTGGAGAACTATTAACTTAGGAATTCCCTAAGAACCCCACTGCATCACTTATCCTTGATTTCCCCCAAGGGAAAATCCCAGTTTGGGAGACAGTCCCCCAAGCCATAACCCAAATTCCCTTCTTCTACCCCCCACCTGGAGTTCAAGCATTCTAGGTAGCAACAAGCCTTACCCTTCCTAACATGGTTCTTTCCATCCCTGTATGGTATCTTCATCCACCCGCGATGGTTCCTAAACCATCTCTCCCTCCTCATATAGAGGGAATATCGATGTTGCTTCCAGTATGGACTCCTGCCACACCACCCCCATTCCCAATTGTTGGAACCACTACCACTACTGGGGGCAGACGAAAGAAGTAAAATCCCACATCTCCACTTCCTCCCCGAGTTCAACCTCCTTGCGCACTATGTGAAAGAGACAAACACCCCACTAATAGATTTCATACTCTTCCTAAGTTATGCAATCTGATCCAACTCCCTCAAGAAACCACATTGCTCCTTGCTCCACCAAGTACATTCAATGCTACTACAGAGTCCACTGCAGGAAATAAAGGGTTGCTAACCAAATTCGCTTGTGCCATATGCTCAAAATATGGCCACTACACTCATCATTTCCCAGCTCTACCTCAATTTCTCCAAACCTTAGCTACAATATGCAAAATGTCTCGGCTAGAGCCCTCTCATCCACTCTCTATTGAGGCTCACATTACTGATATTAGATACATTTTGTTGTCAGTGCCTGAGAGAATGAGGCACCATCCATAGTATCATGAGATTTTCTTTATGACTAGAGGGCCCTCACACCCTGTCAATGATACTCATTCTACATCATCACCACTTGAGGACAATGACACTTTGATAGTTCTCCTTGTCACCTCCCAGGATCCTCTGTGTTCTCTCATTTTCCACTGCGACGAAGACATCCTGGAGGAAATATCTACCCCCAATTTCCCATGGAATGTGTCCTATCATTGAGCACTTTTCCTTTCACAGGATGCCTTTCACCCTCCTAGTCAAGCCTCCATTTGTGCAATCGAAACTAAGGATTTTATTCTTTTGGGGCATATAGAGTGGTTCAAAAACCATATCCATGACCCAGATGCTTTTGAAGAAGGAAGCATGGCCAACATCTCCACCACCGTCAAAATCGACATTTCCATTAAATCGAGAATTGTAGAAGAAATCACCATTGGTGCTACATGCTCCCCTAAAGAAATCACTGCTTACAAAGCTCTCTTTCAGGAATACCGGAGTATTTTTTCCTAGTCATATATGAAAATTTCCAGCCTTGATCCTTCTATAGTCAAACATCACATCAATACATGGCTAGATGTCGCCCCATTTCGTCAAAATAAACCCCCCCTTCACCCATCCAAAGTTGTGGCTATCAAAGATGAAATTGACAAGTTACACATTGCTCTTTTCATTTACCCCATTGCATACACTTCATGGGTTCCCAACCCCATCCTAGTTAATAAAAAATGGGGAACTATTTGCATCTGCACAGAATTTCATGATCTCAATCATGCTTGTCCCAAAGACAGCTTCCCAACCCCTTTCATCGATGAAACTATCGATGACTACGATGACCATGAGGCACTATCCTTTATGGATGGTTTCTTTGGATACAATAAAATCCAAATCCATCTAACAAATCAATATAAAACCTCTTTTACTACCCCTTGGGGTACCTTTGCTTATCGCGTCATGCCTTATGGACTCAATAACACCGATGCTATGTTTCAACAGGCCATGACCTATGTTTTCAATGATCTTGATCGCATCATCCTTCCTTATTTGGATGAACTCACAACTCAATCCAAAAAATGAACCCAACATTTAGACAACCTACACATCGTTTTCCAACGATGTCACCAGTATAATATATGATTGAACCCCCTCAAGTGTGTATTTTCTATCACTGTCGAGTGCCTTCTTGGGTTCATTGTCTCCCAACATGGCATCTCTGTGGACCCCCTAAAGGTCCAAGCTATCACAAAAATTCAACCACCTAGGAATTTACGCCAACTGTAGAGCCTACAAGGAAAAGCCAACTTTTTACGTTGCTTTGTCCTAGACTACGCCACTCGCACACACAGTTTTCTCCACTTACTACGACATGAAATCCCATTTCTATGGGATGAACATGCTCAAACAAATTTTGATGATTTGAAAGATACCCTATCCACTGCCCCTTTAATTAGTCCCCCAAACTATGATTGCGATTACATCCTCTACTTGTCAGTCTAAGCTGTCTTAGTAGTGAGAGTCATTGTCCAATTAGGGGATGATGGCGTGAGTGTTTCATTTACTACATCAGTGAAAAAATTTAAGGGCCACCCTTAAAGTATAATCATGATGAGAAAATCGCCTTAGTAGTTTTCCTCGCATTCCAAAAACCATGACATTATATGTTTGTTCGAACTACCAAGGTCATAGAAGATTCCAACCCCATGCAGTACTTTCTTAGTCGAAAAAACATTAATGGAAAATTTACCCAATGGATCTTCATTCTCTAGGAGTAAGATCTAGAGTTCTCTACTCCCAAAAGCAAGAAATCTCTTGTCCTCCCCTAACTCATTACGAATTTTCCCTTGGATGCTAAATCTTCCCCCATCAATGAGGATTTCCCCAATGAACACCTCTTGTTCATCCCTTTTTATGACCACTGGTACGATGACCTCCTTGTCTACCTTCGGACACAAAAGTTTGGGTCTCATATATCTCGATACGATTGAAGATGCATTCACCATCAGGCCTGTCGATACCTCCTCATCGAAGATGTTCTCTATCGACATGGGGTCGAAAACATTCTTCGACGATGTCTTACCATCAACGAAGGTGACAGAGTCTTGAACAATTTCCACATCGACACTTGCAGTGGTCACCTCTCAAGTATGTCCATCGCCCAAAAAATCATTCGAGAAGAGTACTTCCAGCCCACTTTATTTCATGACTGCATACACACTGTCAAGCGATGCGACAAATGAAAACTTTATGCAAACAAAGCGCGAGCACCACCAGCCCTTATACATCCAGTCATAGACTTCATGACTTTTCATCCTCCATCTAGTAATGGAAACAAGCACATTCTCATGGTAGTAGATTACTTTACCAAGTTGGATGAAGCCATGCCCACATTTAACAACACTGTTGATACAGCAACACATTTTTTATTCAACCACGTCATTAGCTGATTTAGAGTCCCACTACAGTTAGTGTTTGATCATGGTAAACACTCTGAGAATGAGATCTTTGTGGAACTCTCCTCAAAGTTAGGCTTCACCCATGAGTTCGCCTCCCCATACTACCCTCAGTCAAATGGGAAGGTGGAAGTTGTTAATAAAGTCCTCAAAACCATGCTCCAACGTACTGTCAAAAACCATAATACCAAATGACATCATATGTTGTTTTCTGCATTATGGGATTATCGAATGACAGTCAAAACTGCCACCAGTTTTACACCATTCCATGTCGTCCATGGGATTGAATCCACCCTCCCTATTGAGTGAGAAATGCCCACGTTACGCAGTGCCATTCAGATATTACCTGACATTGCTCCAATGGAGTAGCGCTTGCTCACCTTAGAGTCGCTTGATGAAGATCATTAATATTCATTACAACACAATGAGGTAGCTAAAAAATGATCCAAATCCACCTTCGACCGCCATGTCAACCTTCGCTCATTCAATGAAGGTGATCTCGTCCTCGCCTATAATAACTCCCACGATATTCTCAGTCATGGGAAATTTGAGTCATTATAGCATGGGACCTACATCGTCCAACATTTTGTCACTAAAGGCATATACATCCTGGCCTCTCCAAAAGGATACCTTCTCAAAGAACCCGTCAATGGGTTGTACTTAAAGAATTTTTATTCCTAAGCGTAGCCCCTCTACCTTAGGTTTTTCTTCGAACACATTTGTAGACTTTTTAGTATTATTTTATGCCACCACTCCTCATATCTGTTCTATCATCCATGTTATTGGAAGATGCATCATCAATCAACCTACCGCATTGGTAACATTGACGGTGCCAACCTTTGGACCCATAATCTCCCTTCGACTGCTTGGGCCCTCTATACCCCCTCACATGTAATGCTCCACTCTAGTGGTATATGTTTGGGCTTGGCCACCAACAAACAAGTTGAATACGATTTTATCATTGGTATACTAGCCAAGGCCAGTCACCGCCACATACGTCACCTTAGTGTTCTATTAAATTCCCATCTTGTCGTCCTGCAACTCAACAATGTATATCATGTCCGCGATCCTTGCCTCTTTCACAAATACCTGAATGTTAGACTCTTATATCACAACTTTGATTCAATCACATTTATACATATTCCAAGATAATTTAATCAAGTAGCAAATCACATGGATAACCTAGTATTAGATTGGAATTTATCACATTAAAAATCATTTTGTACATAAACATCATACATTTGTCATAACACATAGAAAAGACATCATCCATAAAAACATAACGCATGGAGAAATGAATGATCCCAAAATATATCCATATATATATAATCAAAGTCTCATCAATGTTTACAAACAATACATATACAATCGCACGTAGGCCAATGGATCCCCCCACCCCTATAGTTACAAAACTAGGTATCAACTACCCTATACAAAATGGGCTCCCAATCCTGTATATACAAACTTGACACTCATGGTACCCCCAGAGCTCCCCCCTTAGGTCCTCTATAAACTAGAGGCACCCCACTAGTTGGGGGACCTTCATATCTAAGAGGTAGTTTCCCAGTCATCGCTGCCCCCGCTACTTTCGCTCGACAAATCAGGGTCTGCCACTCTGCTAGTATGCCCATGCGCTACTCTAGGACCTCCTCATCTTGGATATGGGCCCACATTCCCTCAGGTATTCCCAACAAAACTTTCTCAAAGTGTTGACGCAGGTCCTCCAGCATCCCTCCAACCTCTTCATGTGGCTCATGCATTAGTCCAGCACCAACGTCAGTTCGTCTCCACCTCTGTACCACCCTCAGCTCAGCAGGCATTGGTTGCACTGGTCCCCTATGTTCTGACTCCTCGACCATCTCCACCACTTGGCCTCAGGATTCCACATCTTCAGAAAAACACCAAATATATTGTCAACATCCATATATAATCAATGCTAGCTATCAACATCACAAAAAAATAGATTGCTGATCCCAATCCTCCCTAGGAGGCAACATCATATCTGGGTCATCTTGGTTGTCCATACCCATGTATGGATACCTTAGTATCACCTATGGAATCTATCACCGCACTCACACCGCCATGGCCATGAAATAGTGGCCACCCTCTCCCCCTCTGTGTCGAGCCAAAACATGGGCCCATTACATCAATTGCAACACTCGTGGCCCCATGAACTCGAGCATAATCCTTGGGCACAATAGAGGTACCCTCTCAAGAAACCAAGCCACTAGAATGGATCCGAATGCGAAGTCAACGAAGTCGGATCTCCGACACCGGTCCACTTGCCCCGTCATCTTGGTATGTAAAAGAAGACTCCATGGAAAAAGGTCCTCATCGAGAACCCTCTCTACTATCCTCCTCTGAGCTCTAGTGATCTGTTGATTCCCCAAGGATTCGTAGATCCTTGCCATCATAGCGATGATGCACTATGTTAGAAGATCATTGATCGCCTCAATCCATATGACCAAACCTAATATCGGTCATCCCCGAGTAGTGACGAACCCCCAAGTCACCCTCTCTCTCATCCCTGGGCAGTTGGGGGTCAATAGGAAGGGCCATCCCACAAAATGGGAGCCCTATCAAGAAATACACATCCTCGATGATCGAGAGTGTCGATTTTTGTCCTCTAACTATGAAGCACTGCAGATCAGTGCTCCACATCACAATCATATATTGAAGAAGGAAATCCTGCAACTGTATTAGAGGGTAGTCTAAGAACTTGAGCAACCTACAAGATACCAAGTGTCTCTGCATGCTCGACTGCTCTCTCACCACCTCCCGTAGATGGTCCCAATCACACTCTCTCTAGTGCACTAGCATCGTTCTCTTGGATTATGTTGATTACTTGCATCCACACAGAAACACTTGATCAACCTCATCATCCATACAAAAGAATCAAAAACTCAAAAATTTCAACCCCTAAAGCCTTGCACCATGCATGCAGATTTCACCCAGAAAGGTGCACACATGTCCACACATGTTCTTTGCATAGCTGTACACTAATGCACAACTATCTAAGAAACACCCACACATAAGTGACCAACTATTAGCTAGACACAACTGCACACTATGCATTGGAAAAGGGATTATACACGTGCATATGTGTGCGGGTATTCCTCCTTTTCCCTCACACTGGTGGGACCCTACCAAAAAAATCCCCTATATGGCCCTCTGTACAGTCCCTACCTACATTCTAATAATTTCACAAGATATATGAGGATAGGACCACTAACCTGTCTCTCACCATTCCTGAATCGGTAGCCTCATGCTCCTGGAATCTCCAAATCTCCTCAGAACACTCTTGTCAATTCATCTATAGTAATAGGTACAAATGAGGTGGCATTGTGGGCCCACCAACCATATATAGTCCCTTTTTCCAAACTTCCACACTATGTTATAGGATCCCAACGCCTTCATTTTCTAATCCCTTCTCAGCTACGAGATCCTGGTCCCACCATCTACACATTCACATTCCCCAGGCCACCGTCTGAACTTGGCCCCAGAGGAGAATTTTTCTCATGTCACGTTCAGGTATCCATGCTCATGTTCAATTTTATCAAATAGTTTTTATATGTTCTTTATCATCGAATATTTTTCACGTCGGGTATTTGGTTTTCATGTGTCCAGGTAGTTGTTCCGCAATCTTACAATCCCTTCAGGTATATGTTCAACACTGGCATGTGATTGTTACCTGTGTCAATCAATTGCATATCCCAATCATACCCTCTGACATTTACCTTTAGGGTCCTTACATCTAGCTCTGCAGTACCTTTACCTCTGTCACATTTGTGTACTGTCACCCAGTAGCACTCTCCCCCACATGAGTTATCCCATTCATAGTTCCCCTTGGAAAATTGAAACTCATGTTGATTTCACCCCCTAGGGATGGGAGTCTGGAAAGTCTTATGCATGTCCAAGAATGAACCCCATACTTATTCTCATCATATTGCTAACCTTCCCAATGGACTCCCAGGTCATATATTCTAGGTTTTTTTGACTACACCTCCGCAGTTTCATCAACCTTCTATCTGATCCACTATCAATTTTCCCATTTGTAGATTGTCCTCCATTCACTTACCTAATATAGAAACCCACCCATGGGGATCCCACCCTCCACCAGTTTTATTTCACAAGCTTGTGCCCTAATAGGCAAATTTATCTTTCACTGGGCACCCATTTCTGTATCTGTATACTCAACCCAAATTATTCTTTATTTCTTTAGTAATTGTAAAAATCCTTTGTTTCCAGCATTTACTTATATTTTTAGTTGTCACCTTTGATGGACTTATTTTTTCCTGGAAAAGAAACCCATGTCTCCCTTCGTTGTGGAATCCACCCAATTTTCATTCCAACAAACGTTCATGAACTTCGAGTATCCGAATTCCATATACCCATGATCTCAGAGTTTTTCAACTTTGTTATCCTCTAGCATAGTTTAACCCCATATCTAGTCATCCCCCTGATGCTAGATCCAGTTTTATGGTTGCTGCCAATCACCCTCCAAAATTCCCCAACTAAGGGTCGTCTTTCATCTCACAACATCTTGAATTTGTTAATGTTACCCATTAGTACCTGATATCACCTATTACTCAGTGGATTTCACAAATCTATCTACTTCTCGGAGTCGTGTCTCCCTTTTTGTCGACATCAACACTATTTTCAAAAGGGCAGAAATATCTTGAATCTCATTGCTTTTACAATGAGGAGTCTTGGATGGCACAAAGAGAATCATCATTTCTCTTTGATTCTGTTGTTCCCCATAACATCTGACTTCAACAAAATCTCATGTTACGGTAGGTCTTACTATGAGACTATTGAAGTTGTTTCATATCATTCAAAGACCCATGAAGTTGTTAGGCCATCAATGCCTACAAGTTCTCGACAATTCTTACAGTCATCATTGACTCAATTCAGAGTTTGTTCACCATTCAGAATGGTCATCTGTCATTATCAATCGCCCCTGAGGGCACTACAATTATCTACATCATCATACATCTTCAGTTATAGTTTCACAAATTGGTTTCATCACATGAGCATGGGGCATGCCCGCCTCATTTGTACACATAATTTATTTTTTATCCCTAGATAAAGGTTTGGGTCCCATAGTTTTCCCTCTCCCTCTAACAGATCACTCTTGTAGTTCCTCTCTTCACTCTTCGTTACAATGACACTCTCATCAAAATAAACATTGATGTATTTTGGCTATACATATTCTCCTAACTTCACACATCAGGGGGCATTTGTTATCACTGAAATATCGTCCACAACATTTCATGCAAATGGTTAAATAAACACAGCAATTCCAACAACAATTAGTTCACCTACAAAACCAAAATTCATTCAAAAGGAAAAAAACTATACAATTGGGTAAAAAATTATAGCGTGCAAATTCACCAAAGGAAGCACATGCACAATGCACAGTGTGCACGGGCCAACATGACCCTCAGCATGTACAATGCACAAAATGCACGAATGTGTATGAGAAAAGCCGCATACTTGTATGAAAAACGCATTTATGGATCTTGTCATCCCCTCAACCACTTATGGACCAACCCCCAACACGATTTGACCCTCATATCTGAGCGAAATCTGAATGGGAGGATGGTCAAGGACTAAAGGGTGCCCTAAAAGGCCCCTTGTTCACATTATGAACCAATTACATTTTTCCATGTATGAATGATATAAATAAGAGCCATGGGTGCACAAGAAACCAAGATATTCATTGTATTATTATGCTACAAGAATTCTGCCTTGATAATCTTCTTTCCCATTTGGAACCTTCAAGCACCATTGCGACATGCCATTCCACTCACCTCTTGAGGGAATAGGCATGGTTGTTCTTCATCATTTTCCATTTTATTCCATTGTATGAAGATCTCTCCATTAGGGAACTCAAGAGCCCTCCCAAGGAGGAAGAGGGGACTCATAAGTGCCTATTTTTCTCTATGGTGTTTTTCCTACTAATCTATTTATCCATTGGTAGCATTATGTTGGTCATTGTTTGATTTTCATGGTTCTAAGTTTCTCATTCTTTCTAACTTTTATTTATTAGTTGTTTTATTTTTATTTCTTTGTTTTTACATGTGTTTGGCTTACTTAAGTCACTCATAAACTTATGTCTTGTCTAGCAGGTTCGTCTAGACATGCAAGTGTTGTTGTTTTTCTCACCCAAGTGACAAAACCAACACAACAACTACCAAAAAAATTGACTCGTGTCTCCTTGCCGTCAACGACAATCCCACAGTAAAGTCCATTGAAATGACCTCCCATTTCGATTCCGAAATAGCATGTGGTTGTAGTAATCCTGCTGGATATCTATGCTCAACCTTCACTTGCTGACATTCTAGACACCTTGCCACATAGTTAACTATGTCTTCCTTCATTTATTTCTAGAAGAATAAGGGCTTAATGTTTTCCCTAATCTTCGTGACTCCTCGATGAGCCATGTACACTGCTCTATGAGATTCATTTAAGATCAAATTTCTCAATTCGTCATTAGGTAGTACGTAAATCTACTCATTATACCTTATCCGTTTGTCATTGTCCAAAGTATATCCTTTAAATTTTGGTACCAACATGGTGTCTTGTCTAATATTTTTCTTAACCTCTTTATACCAGTCATCGTCAAGTTGTATAGTTAGAATTTTTTCTTGAAGATTCATTTGAAGAGGTATCATTGAAAATATGTGTGGTCTCCGACTCAATGCATCTTCCACTCTTTTAACTGTTCCTTTTACGTAAGTAATATGAAAATCGTATTCACTAAGAAATTCTGACCAACGCCTCTGTCATGCATTCAAGTCACCTTGTGTAAAAATGTGTTGCAAACCATCGTGGTCTATTTTTAGTTTGAATTTTCATCCAACTAGGTAGTGTCTCCAAATTCTCAGGCTATACACAATTTGCAATAAGTCCAAATCATGCGTCACGTAGGTCTCCTCATGCTTCCTTAATTTCCTTGAGATGTAAGCGATCACTCGACTGTCTTGCATCAATACTCCGCCTAAACCTTCCCTGGATGCATCTATGAATACCAATAATTCCTCATCCATGTCGGGGAATTTTAGTATCGGCGTTGTTGTCAATAGATCCTTGAGCCTTCGAAATTCTTTCGCACATTTCTCGGTCCATACAACTTCTTGCTTTTTTCTGCAATTTTGTGATCGGATTTTCTATCTTTGAAAAACCTTCGACGAACCACCGATAATATCCTCCTAAGACCATAAAGCTATGTAACTCTAGTACGTTCATCAATGAAGGAAATTCCGTAATAGCCTCTACCTTCGCTGGATCCATAGCGATGCCTTCGTGGGAGATAACATGTCCTAAATAATGAACCCTCGATTAATAAAAAGAGCATTTCGATAGTTTCTCGTATAGTTTTTTTTCTCGTAAACACTGTAGTACCAAGTGCAAATGTTCATCACATTCTTTCGTCATCCGAGAATGTATCAATATGTCATCATTGAACACTTTATCAAACTTTTCCAAGCATTTTCAAAACCCCCATTCATCAACTCATGAAAACCCCAAGGTGTTTGTCATTCCAATCAGTAAAATGATAAACTCATCGTGTTTGAATCTCGTCTAGAATACGGTCTTAGTAATTTCCTCCTCCTTGATTCACAATTGGTGATATCATGATCTCAAGTCAATCTTTAAAAACATCATTGCACACTTCATTTGATCAAACAAATCATCTATTCTTGGAAACATATATTGGTTCTAATCGTTGCCTTGTTCAATTGATGGTAATCGATGCAAAGTCTCCACGACCCATCCCTCTTTATTACAAAAATAAGAGGTGCACCCCACGGTGACACACTTATATGTATAATTCCTAGGTCCAACAACTCCTTCATTTTCATTTTAAACTCCTGTAACTCACGCGTTGACATCCGATAAGGCGCTCTTTCTATCGGTTCAGGTCCATGTTTCAGGTCGATTGTAAAATCCAATTCTCTTTCAAGCGGTAAACCTGGTAACTCTTCTGGGAACACGTCCGCAAACTCTCATACTACTAGAAGGTTTTCTAATCCTTCTTCCATTCCCTTGTCAATGAGCACTAGGATTGCATATAGCTTCCATCCTTTGCGCATGCTCTTCTGTAGTTGTAGGGAAGAAATGAACCTTAAGGAAACTCCATGTTTCTTGCTACAATCACTCATTTTTGTCCCTCATCATTGGTCAAACTCAACTATTTCATCTTACAATTGAGTATCGCATCGAGAAATTCCAATCAGTCCATACCGATCACGATGTCATAAGATCCTAATATCGTGACGTACAGGTTGGCCTTCATTACAAAATCTCCCAGGTTGAGGCCATAGTCCATAACCTTTCCTCCAACCTTCTTCTTGGCACCCAAAGACATTTCTGCGTAGCTAAACTCGTCCTGTTCGACTACCTTTACCTTAATTTTTTTTAGTGCTTCACCATAAATACATCTCTTCGTAGCACCAAGATCTATCAAAATACTAAAGGTTTGGTCAACGATGGTACCTGATGTCTCGAGCACAGTAGAATGGTGCTCTTCCTCATGGTTATTTATTGTTTCATGAATCTGGTGGGCCTTGCCCAAATCTCCAACTGTAGTGTGTCTGACTGACCTGACTGCTCCGACCCTCTCAATCAGATAGTCACTCTAGTAATGTGGCTCTCCACATGTCCAACATCTGGAATTTGGTCCAGTACACCTGGTCCCCAAAGAAGAAGTTGATGGCCCACCAGCCTAACCTTGGTCTGTTCTTCTGAATAGGCCTAATCTGTTGTTACTACAGACGATGATGTTGTTGGTGTTGTGATCCTATGTAGGGAGTTCGTTGTTGAGGAGTCGGTCATCATGGAGTCGTGAACATGGATCCTTTAAGAGTACCTCGATACCCTGATGAATGTTTAGTTGGTATCTGATGCTACTGCACACCAGATGTCACCTGTCCCATTGGTCTCATAGGAGGCCTGCCTTGACCCCTGCTAATCATCTCTTCCTCAACTATGAGGGCCTTTTGGACCGCATCGTGAAACATTTTATGCATTAGGATCCTCACTTTCACATGAATGCTGAGATTAAGTCTGAACATAAACATGTTGACCTTGATCTTCTCGGTGTTCAGATGTGGATCATACCTAAGAATCCCCATGAATCAGGCCTCATACTTAGGAACCGTATGACCACCCTGTCACAAGGCATTGAACTCATTGAGGTGGAACTCAATGAATTATTCTAATAAATACCTCTCCCAGAACTGCTCCTCGAATAGTTCCCATGACACATCTTTGACAACCATGCTCAGTTGTGGTAGGAGTGTCTTCCACCAAAGAAGGGTGCTCCCCTTTAGTTGAAATACCATCATGCGAAATTTCATGTTGGAGGTGTAGTCGTGAAGTTCTCCATACAAGCCTCAACGGATGAGCCGTCTATGGCACCCATGAACTCGGGAAACTTAACCTTATCGAGTTCGCTGTGAATTCTACCACTTCCAGCTGGAGCACGCTGTGGACCCTCACTAGGTATAGGATCCCTGGACTTAGCTCTATCTAGTTAGTTAATCAAGGCCTATGACATCCTCCAAAAGGACCTCATCAACAAACCACACCCCCCTAAACAATATGCTCCTGTCCAATGATTTGTTCTTCTCCTCGGGGGTCAGACCCCTTTACCATGGATGCCACTAGAGGCATCACACTGCTTCCCCTAGAACCACATGATCTTCCTCCACAACATCCTCTAATGATGATTACCTGTAGAGACACAATTCAATTTAATTAGCAATAGATTATTAATCAGGTGTTTAATATAGGGGAAGACGTAATGATCCCATCTCGCAGAGTTGAACCTCGCTCTGATACTATATGTAACGACCCCTTTGTTACAACTAGGAAAAGAGAAGAACAATAGGTAATTTTATTTATTTATTTAAGTATTAGGAAATTAACATCAACACATAATTCAAGCAATGCATAATCAAACGACATCATAATTGAAATAATTACAAGCGAATCATCATTGTAATAAAATAACATCGCAACCAATGCATCAATATAAATATAGTGGCACATAGTCAATGCATCAACATAATTAGTAATGACACATAATCAACACATCATTACATGTAGATAACGACACATAATCAACAAGAATCATAATGGCGATGCAATATGAACTCATCACAATCAACTGGAATCATCAATTCTTTTAATCACTCAACTCATTGCATAAAGATAGCATAAAGACAACATAAACATAACATAAATACAACATAAAGACACTACCCTCCCAACCTACCCTGCAAGGTTAGGACCTCCAAGACACATAAGAAACGCTCAAGCCCAAGATTCATCTCGTTGAGTTTGACCACTTAAGGTCTCATAGATGGCGACTTTTCTAAGGAATAAGGAGGTGTCTACATGCCACTAACCAATCAAGTCAAAAAACAACTAGCTCAATCAATCAACATCATTATTGTTCATGGTGAAAGAGAATTTAATTACTACGTCAATCATGTAATGAAATAAGTTAAGGTGCAAAGGTATTCAACTTTATTTTATTTTCATGGCACAAAAGAAAACATATATTTTATTCAAGGCACATGATTGATCATCTACTAAATTCAACAATGGATCAACTCTATTTCAAGGTGTGTCTGTGATCCAAATTCCAAATTAAACATAAATAAACATCATTAAATGCGTGCAATTATCAAATAACTTAAACATTTATACATCAATATTATTAAAATGCATGCGAGTAATGTAAAATCGTAAATGTTTATGCATCATCATTAGTCCATAGCGCAAATCATTCTAATTACTTAATCATCATCATAATCCATGGTGCAAGGGAAATCATTGATTTTAGTCATTGTGCAAAGAGATCTAATCACATACATTCAATCATACATCATCGATGTTTAAAGGAGAAACATGATATTTTACTAAAACCTATGATTTTCAAGCAACAAGGTCTGTAAAGGAGAAATAGGATGCTCGTAAGGATAAATAAATCAAGGGTGTGATTCAAACCTAATCTCATGTAGCATAACTATACATCTCAATTTAATGGCATCTTCTAGGAGCATGCGAGTGAATGGAAAATTCAAATCATTATGAGAACCCATGCAAGGATGGATTCTCTCAACCATGCATTAAGTTAACAGTACTCACATTACGTATCCATCTATAAACTAAAAATATCGAGTCTTATTAAACATTAATAAGGAGAACTTCATAGTTGACTTATAATTCTAAACTTGTCCTATACCAATAAATTTTAAGGCACTCAAGGGGTAAAAGTAATGGTGTCTAAAACATTGCATCGTTAAACCATGAAACATGCATAAACCCAAGAATAGAAACATGATACACATTAAATACATTGGTTGAAGAAGGATGACACATATCAATAAACCCCCTCCCAAAAGTCTAAGTCATTGGAATGCACTAAATCCCATCACAACTACTCGGATCTCACCCTTCCCTCAAGGAATGGAAATACCAAATGTAATACATATGCATTAAAAGTAGCTAAAATTTATCACTCAAGGCATTGCACCAAGAAAAAACATGGATTAATGCTGGGAAAAATGCACTAGGAAAACACATAGATTAATGCACCAGGAAAATGCAAAGTAAATTTAAGCAAAGTCGTTGGGAAAAAGAGTGAAGCCACAGAGCCTTGATCCTAAAAAAAACACATAGAAAATTGATGCTAAGGCATTGGGAAAAAGAGTGAAGGTGCAAAGCCTTGATCCTAAAAACAAACACACAGAAAATTGATTCTAATTCATTGGGAAAAAGAGTGAAGGCATAGAGCCTTGATCCTAAAAAGAATGTAGAGAAAAATTGATGCTAAGTCGTTGGGAAAAGAGTAAAGGCACAGATCCTTGATCCTCAAAAAAAATAGATGAAAATTGATGCTAATTCATTGGGCAAAGAGTGAAGTCGCGAAGCCTTGATCCTAAAAAAAATGCAGAGAAAATTGATGCTAATTCGCTAGGAAAAAGAGTGGAGGCGCAGAGCCTTGATCCTAAAAAACAATGGAAATAAAAATTGATGCTAAGTCATTAGGCAAAGAGTGAAAGCGTAGAGCCTTGATCCTCAAAAAACGTAGAGAAAAATTGATTCTAAGTCGTTGGTCAAAGAGTGAAGGCTCGGAGATAAATGAAGGGTTGCAATGTTGGGTGTAATTAAAAACACCGAGGTGAATCAAGTGAAAATTCCAGGAAATGGAATGTTTACCATGTTGGGCAAATGCTTAAAAATCGAAGAGGTTAATGAAGGGTAATCACTGCCAGGGAACATTCAAAATCAACAATATGAATTCCATGAAATTCTGAAACAAAATTTAAATAAAACTAGAGCTATTAAATACAAGTAATCACGCTTCCATTCACATTAGGAGCTGAGAGATCTAGTCAACAATTTATTACATGATCAATTACATGGGAAATGTTCTGGTGTTGGATTATTGAGAGGGGGGTGAACCAAGAATAACGTAATTATAATCCTTTTTCTCCAAATGATCCAAGTGTTATATCAATGTCGAATTATTATCCAATAATGAGCAATAAGAAATGAACAATCACACACATACACAATACACAATACACCATTTTTTTACGTGGAAACCCAAATCAGGAGAAAACCATGGGAGAAAACCACATAATTCTTTTTCTTATATGTCTTGAAGAATTACTTTCATTGGAAGCACCAAATTCCTTTGATTTCCAGCTACAATTGGAAGGAGGCTCCAACCCCCTAGTTTCTCAGGATACAACCCGAGGGAATCTCCAACTCCCCAATTCTCTGGCTACAACTAGAAGGAGACTACAACCCCCTATGTTCTCCATCTACAACTGGAAGGTGGTTACAACCACTTGTCCTTGCCCCATCCAACCACCCTGAAGTAGAAGTATAATTATGGAACCACTATCACACTATCACTGTGAGATATACCACTATAAACATGTACCAATAAACCTGAACCATGCATCAACCTGTACCTCAACCTGTAATCAACTTGTATCATAAACAAGTAAATCTACCATGCACCAACCTGTAACAAACATTCTGTAATCAACATGTACCATAAAAAAGTGCAACCAACCATGTACCAAGTACGTACCAATCATTTTCAAGTACTCATCAACTATGACTCATCAATATGTACCATCATCATCAACTATACACCTCATATATGTGCCAACTCATCAACTACTTGTCTCAACCATGTACCCAACTTGCACCTCAACCAAAAGCCCTCATCAATTTCATCATCCAAATATGATTTGTAAATTTTCAATAGATCTAGTGTATATGATCACATACCTGCAAACCTTCCTTAACTTTAACAACAAGAAACTAGCATTTTCATCAAATGTTTCTTTAGTCTCACAAGACTAGTTTTGGATTAGTCAACAACCCTAACTTGAAATAATCATAGCTTTGTACCTATAATGAATAAAGCTATGAAACTAATACACAATGTTCTTCAGTGTGTTTTATGCAATTCTTCCAGGTTTCACTACTTGTAACCTCTCATAAGAGGATTTATAGCAAAAATGGCACACCTTGCTGAATTCTGGCTTATTCTAGAGAGAGAGCTTGTAGAGTGTAACCCACATCGAATATTTGTTGAATTGATATGAAACTATTACATAGAATAATAAATACTATACTCTAACAAAAAAATTGGTCTTACTGAATTTGGATCTTTTATGAAGAAGTTATGACGTTTTTACCTGAAACACATGTTTTTGACTAGTTTCAGGACTAGCCACAAAACCTATTTTCTACATAGTGTAACTCCAAAGATACAACGACCCACAATATGAATTTTTTACCATAGATACTTGGATATGTTTTATCAGTGGAATATCAATTTAATGGTCTGAATCATTCTATAAAAAAAATTATTGCGAAAATGGTGAGATCACCTAAAAAAAACATACCATAGAAAGCATCATCAAAAGAATTTATCCTTCCTTGAATTCCGGCCTTCTTTTCTTCAATTTCCTTAGAAATTCAGCTTAGATATCCTTTTTTTTACCTCAGAMACCTATAGGTATTCAATATTCTCAAGTGTTTCTTAAATGAGAGAGCCTTTCCTCTTATTTATACTCTCCAAATAGCTTCCTTAAAAACATCTTCTAGGTCACTTTGCCCACTTTCCTTATTTTAGGGTTAACCCACTTCTAATTTCTCCATTAAATTTATTATTGAATTAATTTATTTTTTATTCACTTTGAATTATAGTACACTCATCACTTCACTTTATTATTTACCTTTTAAAAACTCTTAAACCACTTTGACTACTTTGACCTTTTGGGGCTTCTAGTTGACATATGAGGGTCCTCCAACTTCGTAAGGCCATAAATCTCAAACCGTGAGGAGTTATGTGACATTCCACATACCACTAGAAATAAAATTACATGTACTATGAATATAGAATAGTATTACCTGAAAATATATCAAAACTCATACCGTTATCCATCAAACAAACTTGGGTCCATTACCCAAACCTGGGTTCTCCAACTTCTCATGTCCATAACTCTCTAACCGTGAGGAGTTATGTGATGTTACACATACCACCATAAATGGAATGAAAATCACTATCCATATACGATAGTTTCACTAAAAAAATCATTGGTGTTCATCTCATTATTCCACAAATAAGCATGGGTTCTCTAACCATACTTCTAGGATAACTCAATCCGAAAAGAGTCTTCCCATTAGGCCTTTCACCATAAGGGGACCACTTTGGATTTCATCCATTTCTACTTATTATCAACCATGACAAGACAATAATGAGTCATCTTTACATCAAACAACCTTGGGTCCATTACCCAACCTTTGTGCTACGAGGCTTTCTTCAAGGGTTGACATCAATGAAAACCAACCTTAATCAACATCTGGTTCCTCATACAAATCAAATTTACATTCTCAGTCAAAAATTCAAGAACTCTACTTTACAATTAAACTTATGAAAATTACAAATTCAACTCAGATAAAATATCATAACCAAAGATGAGAATTCGAAGATGTTCTCCTGCACTTGCGCTCTATCAATATCCCCACTTTCTAACTATGGATACTTCACTGGTACCTCCCAACCAATGTTAAGGGTACTCTTCTTCCCCCTTATCCCTTGAGACACAAAGGGGCCACACAATAACACGACCATAACTCCTCTAGCTCCGAACTCACCTCAAAAGGTAGAGCCAACACACTTTCTCTCAAGATGGGTATCCCAACTCTCACAATTAAAACGAGTCATAATTTCTTCAGCATAGCCTTACTCATAACCAATGTATTCCTTTCCTCCTCTTAGACATTTTTCTTATAACATTTCCTTAGTGGCATCTTGCCATTTTCACATTTAATTCATTTTTTTAAAATGAATTAGGAAATATTCCCCCCATACACTTGTCACCCGTTCCCTTAGTTTTATAAGTAAATCCATAATTTAATTTAATTAAAAGTCAATTTCCCTCACCCATTCTAAAAGATCTCCTAAAATCACTCCTAGTTGTCCTTTTATTCCCAATTAATGACTAATGCCTTTCTAAAACTGAGTTGAGTTAAAATAGAAATTTTCTCTAGTTAGACTAGACTCTAGATTCCTTTCTATGTGTACCCATTCCTTTAGCTTTCTTCGATTTTACCTTAAATTCCAATTTGGTAATTACTTGCAAAAGTGTATTAAATCACTCTTTTATATTTATTTTCATTTTCATTGATTCTTAATTTGATTTATTTCATCCCCTCATTATTTAATTTAAAATTTTAGTTTTTATTCTTCTCACTAACTTAGACTTGGGCTTAGTTAAATTTTTATTTTCAAAATATTGAAACATTAGGGATTATGATTAATAAATTCATTATTAAATCAATTAATTAATCTATTAATTAATTTGGCAGTGCTCAAGATTTTACAAAGTTTGACATTCGCTCAAAGTTTTCTAGTCCACCTAGATTCATTGACACAAATTTTATTTACGTGACGTTCCCTTCAAGATGCACTTCATGCTCCAAGGGTGCCCCTCTCCTTTGATTCAAATTTTAATTACATGACGTTCCCTTCAAGACACACTCCGTTCTCTAAGGGTGCCACTTGCCTTTGACTGGTTTTGGTAGTTGTCCAACCCTTGGATTCACTATTCCATTTAGGCAACCTTGTGAGAGACTAAGGGCTTATAAGGAATAAGGACCCTTCCTTATTGTATGCCCCTTATAAATATTTGTGAGTGACTGTCTCAGTATACCCTCATGAGATCGTGGATCTCTCGAACTAGGTAATCATTAACCTACAATTCGAGCCATGACGAGAGTGCTAGTAGGCTGTGACATGGATGTTTCCACACCTCTCCCTCATTATCTAGTTGTTGTGCATGGCCCATTTACTCCTTAAGTGAGTCATATTAGTAAGAAATTGCCAGCCTACATCCATCAACAAAACACTATGAAAGATCCATAAACAACATCATAATATAATCGATCATATGTCACATATACATAAATGAAATACTCAAACCAATACAATCCACTCCCTGACTCAATCTAAAGTCTAAGGAGGTCCAATGATGCCATTGACATCCTCAATCTATCAAGTGTCTTGCACACTCAAGGGAAACTTGTCAATGGCATATGTCAATACATAGATATCATACAACATAAATCATAGTCCATAAACGTTATCATAGGAAGCCATAAGAGAAGCATACAACCATATACTAAATCTGGATTACTTGCATGCAAGTGTCCTCAAAGAATAATTCAATAACATGTGCTCGCAAGAGCGGGATGTTATAGAAGGTGAAACCTTAAATCAGGAGAGATGGACATGTCAATCAGTCCACATGCTTCATCATTCTTATTTTCCCATTTGATTTTATTGTCATCGTGAATAGGTTCTAGTTCTCTTCCCAAGGTAATCTAGTACAGTTCCTTACTTCTTAATAAGTCTTCCATATGAGATTTCCATTGGAAGTAGTTGGTGCTGGTAAGAAAAATATCACTAGATAAATTCATATTAATATGCATATAATACATATTTAAAAACTAAAACTGATGATCTGGATGGAAAGTTCTCAAAAAATTAAGTTGTTTAAAAATAACTGCATTGAAAACAAACATCGGATATGACAGTTAATCTCTTTTGAAAAAATACATAAAATTTAACCAAAGAGCCATGTGGAAAGTATAATTTGGTCAATGTGGTGATAACCCTCCCAATAACCTCACTCTTACAAATAAGTTGCTTATGCAGTGACCCACTTTTATAGAATAAGCAGGGTTTACAATGAAGTTACTTTATAAAGGAAAGTTACATGTAAAATAAGTAACTTTAAAATAAAATATTAAAGATACTTATAGTGATTCACTTTTATAATTGAAGTGAAATACACTTTACAATGGATGCATGAAATTTTTTCAAAAGAAGTTAACAAAAAAGAGACTTAAACTCAAGACCGCTTACTTAATAAAGAAACTTTTAACCAAGTGAGCTAGTGAAAAACATATTGTATTGTTTAGGAGGAGGATTGTTGTTGTTGTTGAAGACAACCTTGCGGAGCGTTCTCATAAAAAACTCTTTTCACACAAGAAAAAAATTTCACTTCTCGATGACAACAACGGTTAGATCTCGGTTAGCTTACCAAGAAAATGTAAACTCTTCGATTTGTTTCTGATTTTACATGATCGCATGGGGCGTGGGGAAAATAACATATGCAGATCCAAAAGAGTAGTAATCTAGAAATAAAAAAATAGAAAAACCAAAAATAAACTAAAATAATAACTTTATAAAATTTTAAAAGGGTGTATTCGATTTTGATACCTCTGGATCTGACTGAAATGACCGTATCTTGGGAAAACAAAAACCTTTTGAGTGAAATAAAAAAATTTCATGACTAAAACAACAACTCCATATTGTAACGACCCATATTTTGGCTTTAGGTAGTTAGAACTTTGATTTTTCTGATCTTAGTAATTCATTGCTTAAACAACTATTTGGACTAAACAATATTGATATAGACATGTGACAAGTGTACATCTTGGCCTATTTATGTGTTGCATACTATTATTTTCATTGTTATATGCTCATGATGATGATAACTCTTTGATTTGTTTAAACATGCAAATTAAGATATGAAATTTAGGTACATGAATATCGACTCAAAGTTATGTTGTGAATGCATAACAAAGGCAAGCCATGATAAAAATAAACATATATTTCTTAATTGAATGCCAATACAGATATGGATTCTTATATGAACTTATGATGTATATACATAGATATGAGATATTGGTGAACTAAGCTATAGGTTGATGACATATGTGATAGTCAAATGACTACAAGGATGAGGTAACATGGATGTCGTAGACATCAAGAAGATAGTGTATGTTACAATTTGTACTTATGATTTAATTTATGGCTTCAAATATTTCTATGCTCTGCGGTAAGTGTGGTTTTGACAGGACACATGACTTTCCTACAATGGTTGTTTGATGATGTGACTCTAAGAACAATAGTTGCACAATAGGTCTTGATGTAGGGTGTTGACCTTAGTTCTATAAGGAGGGGTGGAGGTATTTCCCACCATTTATCCTCGGAAACCTAGATTTGTGGGAGGGTTGTGTGAAGTCATGCTCCCCTAGACGTGTGATGATGACTTCTAGTTGGTTGTTGGAGAAGTTTGGTCGAGATGTATGACACCTTTGCTTATGGGTTCTATTTGGAGTTAGGTCAATATAGTTGACGCTCCATCTTAGTCCAATAGAGGAAATGATAGGATGGAAGATGGAAGTAGGTTAGGAAGGAAGGATGCTTCGATGTTAGTTGAGAATACTGATTGGGGATTAAAGATACCACTATTGTTTACTCACTTGTGTAACGGCCCCGTTGTTATGACTATAAGCGAAGCAGAAAGGAAATTTTTTTTTTTTCTTGGTTAGGCAAGAAGGAAATGACGACAACATTTGAACCACTCAACCTAACTACTAACACATGCACGTAGATCAGGCAATAGACAACTACAACTCCACGTACTAGCACAAGGGTGACTAGGCGAGACATGCGTAATCAACAGATGGAACACCTACCCACCAGACACAATGCGACAAAGCCTACCAGCTAAAGGACGTCATCCGCTGCCCCAACACAACGACCTCGACAACCAGTAACTAGATCCTCTAAGGTGTTGAACCCAACGCATGAAGGCGTTATGCCCCAAGCACCAACATCCTACAACAGATAACGCCCACCACAGATTTCCCTCTCTTGGGTGGTTGTATTGTCCAGAGTTATTGGGAGTTATTTAAATTTGTGGTTGTATTTTGGAGAGTTATCAGGAGTTATTTAAATTTTAAAATAAATGACCATGAAAATGATGAGAACGAGAATGAATGTATGGATATGTAATAAAATTAATAAGAATGGAATGAAAATGATAAGAATGAGAATGTATAGATATGTAATCAAATTAAAAAGAATGAAATGGGGCATATTATGTTTCATCTTTAAAATGCATATTCTCGAAATTTTTCAGAATTTTGAATTCAAATTTATATCGTATCTAATTTGAATCCGAATATGAATGTCCATTCGAATTTCATAACTATGATATAAACTTTATTGGTATTGGAACCTAAACGTATTACTTGACTGTAGAGAAAACAAAACGCACTGCAGAGATTACCCAATTAGCTAATTATAGACATTAGAAAATCTCTATTAGATGTCAACGAATTTTGGACTTAGACGGTAGAATATAAGGATTCACGCTAGTGTGACATGGATGATTCGATTGATGTTAATCCAAAAATCTTATAGCAAACTTATGGGATGACGATATAAACCGTGTGAAAATTGATTCCACAGTAATTGATTGGATACATAATAAGATAAAGAGATCCCTATAATTGAATCTTCCTGTGACATGGTATGTGTAGTAAATTTTTGTTGTGATATACCAGTCTTTAGAAGCTTGGTTTAATGGTATTAAGACTGTAATCAAACTCGTAGGAGGACACCCCAATATTTTACAACACATCTACCAACGGATTAGAAGATTGAAGTGTTCAAAATAGATAGTGATTTCATAGTATCTTGTCGAAATAGAACCACGTTCAACTGACAAGATCAGTAATCCGTTCAACAATGGATTGGGTAAAAGTCTTTGAGAGAGAAGTTAAATATTCTATCGACAAAATTTCGAAAAATGTAAACAAAAATGCGAGAATGTTTTGTAAAAAGATAAAAAATTATTAAACAACGTGAAAGCATAAGTTTAGCAAAAGGGAAACAAAGGTTCTGCATCGACCTTCGTATTTTAGGATACAATTTTCAAATTTTGGGTGATATGTTACAGACAGCTTCAAAACTATGCCAGTTCAAAGAAAACAACTTCAAAAAACACACTCAGAAATATGTTTTTAACCTGCAATTCGAGGCAAAGGTTTTTCTTAAGACATTACAACCACTATCCTTTCTCATTGGCGGTCACAAGTTTCATTATCTAGTTCCAAACATCATGAAACTTGGCTACACTAATTTTAAATTCTTCTTCTTGTGGCGATGTAAAATCATTTTGGATGACTGGATGTTCATTCAACAGATTACATGTAAAAATAAAACATTTCATGTTAAGGGAATGGGGCAACTCGCTGGTTTAAGGGTTCACAGTCAACAACATAACCCAGGAAAATTTCATTGTACAATCACACCAGAAACGAAATTTACATTTTTTTCATTGAATACTAGGCAAAACGTAGCACCACCACAGCAGAAACAAATTTACATAGCTGTCAATAATAATTAGACAAACGCAGTACAAAACTCACCCGAAGGAATATATTCACCATCATTAGTAATTAAGCTAACCTCAGTAAGCACCAACTCATCCCAGATAATTAAGGTGCAACCGTTAAGCAATGATTCTTACTCCTTAGTGAAAAATGATCAGCAGTAAGGAAACTATTTAAAATTGAGCGATGTCTATCATGGGAATTAAGGAATGAAAACAATGATTATCTATAAAGGAAGGAGAAACATTTATCTTTTAAGAAGTGTAAAAACCATTATCCATAAGGAAACGAAAAACAAATATATATTAAGAAATGAAAATGATTATCTATTAAGAATGAGGAACGATTAACCACATATCATAAAGTCCAGGTAGTCCATAAACCCAACACACGTTGGGGTATCGTAATAATGAAGACATGAAAGATAAAATGCCCACAACAATAAGAGCAAGTTGGGATTCAATGGGAAAGGTCATTGAAAGGATCATAGGGATTCTAACAGTCAAGGCGCGAAAAATAAACATCAAGGAAGTGAGATAATCCATACGTAGAGGTTGTACTGGAAGATGCAAGTCAATAATGAGGGAAGGACATACACAGAGGTAGATGACTGATAGGTTTGCCTTTGCTTCACCATCCTCACGTAGAAACGTAGGGCGTTGAGATCCATAGGTATTTTAATGGTAAGACGACGACCGTAGATCAGGATCCTGGTCGATTGCTCAGGCGAGGACTGACGCGCTAGGGACGAAAGGAAAAACAATCAAAAGGTCACAATCAACACCACAGGGTGGTCACAACACACGGGAAACGAGGTCATGGGGATTCATTCAACCAATCAATCATCTAGGCTATAAAAATTTCAGTCATGAAACTAGACAACCAGTTTACCTACCCAATAATCAAGTAGATCCAACTCATAAATCCTACAACAATCTACCATTCAAATGAAGAAACATACCATTGCTTGTTCGCCTACTCCGAGTGTCATCTGCGCGCTCTGTGCAACTCTTGCTCACCGATAATTGAGACTTCACCGGTACCTCCCAACCAATGCTAGGGGTACTCTTATTCCCCCATAGCCCCCTGTTGATGGGTGAAATTGACCGTCCATCAACTGGAAGAGCGAGTCTGGTCCAGGGTTGTCTAAATAACCCAAGCCGTTTGTTGTAACTCGTTCTGACGGGTTTAATGGCTCCATTAGCCAATCTAAGAATCCTAAAAGAAAAGAATAAAAGAGAGAAATAACTAATTAATTACTAAACACACTATATATACGTACATATGTTCAAATGTAACTATAGTAGTTGTATTTAAACAAAAGATATACAAGTCTCATTTATTTACATGATTTACAAGATGCAAGTTTTAATCGAAACTGACGAAAATCGATGTGAAAAATGACTGCTTCTAGGAAGTAGATAAAGAAAGCACATACAAATATTTATTGTTTTTCTTTTATAAATTTAAAGAATCTTATAAAAAAAAGTTAATGAAACATGAACATGTGGATAGTCAAAGATGAACCATACATTGTAGTTTCAATGATATGCAAATGACAAAAAAATACAAAGAAGCTATCATGTCAATGAATTAGTGAGGTGTATCCAAGCATCTGCATGAGTGGTGAACATCCAACTGCCATGTCCAAGAGAGAAATCTGTAATGAACCTTATGACTGTTCTAAATAAATTCAGAACATGTATTGGTAGCTTAGGTTTTAATGATATAAAAGGAAACACAAACATAAACCTGTGATCTCATAATTATACATGATTACAACAAGATAAATTTGGAAGCAATCTATGAATTTTATCATTCAATTTAAAAAATCAAAGATAAATCCCATTATTTAAATCGAAGATATAATCACAACAATTGTATTTTGATGAAGCAAATAATAGATGGTATTTATAATATAAACTTCCTACACATCACAGATCATTTAAACTAAAGATATCAGACCTGCACATGTAACAGGATAAAAAAAACATAAATAACAACATTATAAACAAAAGGCTAAAGACAAAATGCATATATGTTGTTCTATTAAGTTTTTGGAATCACTTGTCCATTCTGTAGTCTTGGAAGAAATTGTTTGGATAATAGACTTTAAAGATTGAAAAAATTAATACATAAATGATAATAATTAACCATGTATTGATAAAAAAGACTAAATCTATTTAAATCAATGCATAATAAATTATTCAAAGAATATGAATATATTAAAATGAAAATAGAACCATTTTACTTACAGGACAAAAGCCATTAAGCAACCTGGAATTCCATATTCTTCTTTGAAAATATTCGTCCATTCTCCCAAAGATTCCAGCCATCCATTACTCCATTTGAAAAGAAATAAAAAGTTTGCAAAAGCAATAATATACAAAAGAGAAAATATTGAAATCCTCCTCTCCAATTCTTTTTTTCTCCTTAACTCTGATCTTTCTCATATATTTATAAAATGAATGAACAATCTGGGGGTCACTATTAATTTCCGCCACCTGAAATTTTCCTCTAAAAGAGACCCAAATCTCTCTCAAATCGTACATTTGTTTGGGAAAATATCTACACATAAGGTAAATGGGTCCATTTGGGTTCTCGGTTTTCAACCATTTCTTCTTATTCCTCACGGTTTATCTGCAATCCGTTCTGCAAAATTGCATGTCTGATCTTGATGCCTTTCCGAATTTTATATGTTGTTGTTCATAAAATTATTTGTAGCAATCCAAAATTATTTTTCGATCAATCATATTGAACGTATTTGGATAATAAAATCAAGCCATGATCAGATCCGTATCAAATATTTGATAATAGAAGCCTGTGAAACAAAAAAAAAAACCTAAATTAATAACCTAAAAATTGTGAATAAAACAAAATCTAGAAAAATAAAAAATGAATTTGAACTGACTATAACTTATAAACAAACATTGTTTATAATTTGTTTTCAAATATGATTTAGAAGCTTCAAGTTAATGCAGAAAAAATATTAATTTTAGTTTTTTACAAAATCAAACAAATGATAGATAATTCTTTTATTATTATTATTTTGAAATGAGATGCAAAATGAAAAAAGAATTTAATTAATTAATATCACCAAATGATTTCATGAAAATGAGAAACCAACCAAGATATTATTTGATGAAGTATTGAACACATTCTACAAAATAGTCAAACTTGATAATGAGCAAAAGAATGAACATATAATTATAATTTAAACGAAAATAAATATTTGATAAAAATTAACGTTTTTGTTTAAATTGAGATTTTTATGCTCGTTTTTAAATTTTGACATATACTCTTGTAATGAATGTTTCATACTATAGTGAATGTCTTAAGTTTGTCTCAAAGCGAGCCAAGGTATAGAACTATTTGAAAAGGTTGATTCTGTAGCTCATTATAATTATCAAGATTTTAATGGGGGCCTTTTAAATTTTGTAAAAATATAGGGGGAATTGTTGGGGCCCAACACCCTCTGAGCCGCAAAGGGGCCACACACACTATCCAGAGGTTTCATCTAGCTCCCATATCACTTTGCAAGGCCGACCTACCACTCCTCTCCGAGATGGGTATCCCAACTCCCACAAGTAAATTAGTCAAGTAGATATTTCTGTAGAGTAACATTACACAAACAGAAGAGCCCCTTCATCCTTCTCCTTCCTTCATTTTATAGAGTTTCGAACTTCCTTTCTTTCCTAAAATCTCATTTAATTAAAGTTTTAAAAATAAATTCCTAAAAAATCCTCTCCGTACAAGTGTCCCCCATTTCCTACATTCCTCCATAAATTAATTTCTTTAATTAAGTAATTATCTTTATTTCCCTCACCCACCTAGAGTTACTCCTAGAATCACTCCTAGGTGTCCCCAAATTCTCTTACAGGTTTTAATAGCTTTCCCTTTTATCAAATTGCTAATTTAGTTTAAAATTAGAAGCTCTTAAATGGTAGATTCTTTACTAAGTTGACTTTCCTCTTTTTCCCTTAAGTTCTCCTTTTTTCCATTTTTATGTTACCTCTTTTCCCTAGTTTCCATTTTTTTGATTTTCCCTCTTTCCCCTTTTACTTAGAACTCAAAAAGGCAGGTGTGAAAATTAACTCTTTTTCCCTTTTCTTATTTAATTAGTATACTTTAATTTATTAAGGTAATAAAACAATTAATTCCCTTTTTAATTTTAATCCAACATAATTTTATGCTTTTATGAATAAATTAAATTTCTTACTCCTTTCATGTTACAAGATTTAACGAAGATCATAATTATTATTTAAGTTGTTATTATTTTTATCACTATTTTTTTTTTATAGAAGACAAAATTTTACCATAGCGTAATTTAGACTTAGGCCTTAAATTTCATATTGGGTGACATTTAATTAGGGAAATTGTTTTTTAAAAATTACTTAACATGTTATTTGTCTTAGGGCCATCTAGGTTCATCCCTCTATCATCAACAACACGATGTGCCCTTCAGGACACACTGGGTGCTCCAAGGGTGCCACTCACCTCATCTGTTCCTTTGCGCGATGTGCCCTTTAGGATGCACTATGTGCTCAAAGGGTGCCACTCACCTATTAATTTGTTTGCTTTGCATGACTTTCCCTTCAAGATGCACTACGGGGTCCAAGGGTGCCACTCGCCTCTTGTCTGATTTGGTAGACATCAATAACCCCTGGAGTCAACACTCCACCAGGTGAACTTATGGGAGACTAAGGGCCTCTAAGGAATAAGGCCCTTGCCTTATTGCACACCCTTTAGAATCATCGTGAGAGACTGTGGCAGTCTTCCCTCACGACATCATGGGTCCTCTCGAACAAGGCAATCGTTAACCTACAGTTCTAGCCACGATGGGAGTGCTAGTAGGCTGTGGTAGGGATGTTGTCCACACCTCTCCCTCAACATCTTTGGTAGTCATGCATGACCCGTTTACTCCATATGTGAGTCTGGTCGGCAAGCTATCGTCAGCTTGCATCATCAACAAATCATGTCAAAATATATCAATATCATATCATCTAATCAAATGCACTAATATCATAGTAAGACAATCAAACCCCAATGGTATCACTCCCCGACTCAATCCAGAGTCCAAGGGGTTCCATCGATGCCTCGACATCCTCTAGGCTTGTAACCCTGCACACTCAGTAAAACCGAGTCAATAGCACCTGTCTATGTCAAAGTGGTAAAACATGTCATCAACTCATAAGGCCTCATAATCAAAATCAAAAGTTTTAATAGCATAATAATCTGGATCACTTGCGAGTAAGTGTCCTCAAAGAATAAGTTCGCTTAGTGCACCAGAGAGGGATGTTACATACACCCCCTCTTGGTCTAAACTTCATCCCGAAGTTTCAAAGTATAAATGCTGAAATAAAGTGTATCACAATATCATATGTCTATCTATCAGACAAAAATGGAAACTACTGGCGCATATCATATGCATCCTCCCCGGCCACCGAGTGCGGACCATAATTGTCCCACTAGACCTTGATCTGATCTACCGTTCGACGTCGTATTTGTCGAACATGATGATTATCCAGGATGTGGATCATCTTAGCCATGAGCGCACCCTCATTCAACACCGCAAGGTGCTGCAGTCAAACATGTGCAGGATCACTAATCATAATGTCTTAGACAGAGACATGAAAGACATCATGCATACGCCTCGGTAATCTGCAAGTCTAGTCAAAAGGTCACGGGCCTCTTCTTTTCCACAATATCCTATGAGATACTATAACCGTTTTTCGGAACTTGATCGAACTCTTATGCAGATTCCGCCGCAAAAATAATTGATTTCCATATCGTAACTACGGTCGACACGACGCGCATCAACATAACTCTTCTGTTGATCTCACACTTCCTAATCCTTTGTCTTATGGTTGCATCTTCTCTTCCACTTCTTGGATCGCTTCTGGTCCCACCAGGATCCTATCCTCAAGCCGATCCCAACCTAAAGGTGTCCGACATGGTCGCCCATAAAGAAACTCGAAAGGGGCCATCTTAATGGTGCTCTGGTAATTGTTGTTGTAAGCAAACTCCACTAGTGGCAAGAATTATTCCCAACGCTTTAGTTGGTCCATCACGTACATGCGTAACATGTCCTCCAAGGTTTTGTTTGTTTGTTCAGTATGCTTGTTAGCTTCCGGGTGACAGGCAGTACTAAATTTAAGTTGGGTTCCCAAGGCCTCTTGGAAACTCATCCAAAATCGTCAAGTAAACACTGATCCTTGATCGGATATAATCCTCTTAGGCATGCCATGCAGCCTCACAATATTTCCTATGAAACTCTAGCTATGTCAGGTGCCTGATACATCGTATGCACAAGAATAAAGTGAGCACTCTTCGTTAGAGTGTCTACTACTACGAAAATTGAGTCATGTCTCCTTGCCATCAGTGGCAATGCAACAATAAAATCAATCGAAATAACCTCCCATTTTGATTTTGGAATAGTGTGTGATTGTAGTAATCCTACTGGGTGTCTATGTTCAGCCTTTACCTACTGACATTCTAGACATCTGACCACATAGTTGACTATTTTTGCCTTCATTCCCTTCCATAAGAATAAGGGTTTAAGGTCTGCCCTCATCTTCGTGACTCCCGAGTGATCCATGTATACTTCTTTATGAGCCTCGCTTAGGATCAAAATCCTCAACTCGTCATTTGGCAGTACATAGATACGACTTTTAAACCTCAATAACGATCGCTATCAAATGAAAATCCCTCAAATTGTGGTACCATCATTGTGTTTTTTCTGATAAAACCCTCGACCTCTTTGTACCACTCATCATCATGCTGTAAAGTTAGAATCTTTTCATGTAGATTCATCTGAAGAGGCAACACCGAAAAGATGCGTGGTCTTCGATTCAATGCATCTGCGACTCATTTCACTGTGCCTTTTATGTATGTAATCTTGAAGTTGTACTCGCTAAGCAATTCCGACCAATGCCGTTGTCGCATTTTCAGGTTGCTTTGCGTAAAGATGTGTTGTAGTCCACAATGGTTAGTCCTTAGTTCAAATTTTCATCCAACAAGGTAGTGTCTCCAAACCTTCAAGGCATATATGATGGCTGACAACTCCAATTCGTGCGTCGCGTAGTTCTCCTCATGCCTTCTCAGTTTCCTCGAAATGTAAGTGATCACTCGTTCGTCTTGCAACAAGAATCTGCGTAAGCCTTCCTTGGATGTGCCAGTGCATACCAAGGAGTCCATGTCCATGTTAGGGACCTTTAGTATTGGTGTTGTTTTCAACAATTCCTTGAGCCTCCAAAATGCTTCCGCACATTTCTCGGTCCATACAAACTTCTTGTTCTTCTTCTGCAACTCTGTGATCAGACTTGCTATCTTTGAAAATCCCTCGATGAGCCTTCGATAGTATCCTGATAAACCCATAAAGCTATGCACTTCTGAGAGATTCGTCAGTGTAGGCCATTCCATGATAGCCTTGACCTTGGTTGGGTCCACAATGATGCCTTCACCGGAGATGACATACCCTTAGTAGTGAATCTTCATTTGATAAAATGAGCATTAGGACAACTTCCCATACAATTGTGCTCTTGCAGACACTATAGTACCAAGTGTAAGTGCTCGTCATGCTCCTCCGTCATCCGAGAGTAGATCAAAATATCGTCAATGAATACTTGGACAAACTTGTCCAAGTATTCACGGAACACCCCAATCATGAAACTCATAAATACCCATGGGGCGTTTGTCAGTCCAAATGATAAAACAATAAACTTGTAATGTCCAAACCTCATCTTAAAGGCACTCTTAGGGACATCATCTTTCTTAATCCGTAACTGGTGATACCCTGATCGCAAATCGATCTTTGGGAACACCGTCGTGTCTTTCATTTGATCTAACAGATCATCGATCCTCAACAATAGATATTGATTCTTGATTGTGGCCTTGTTCAATTGACAGTAGTCAATGCAGAGCCTACACGACCCATCCTTATTTTGGATGAAAGTAACCAGCGCACCCCATGGTGACATGCTTGGACGTATCAGTCCCAGGTCCAACAACTCCTCAGTTGCATTTTCAACTCTTATAACTCTGGGGTTGACATTCGATAAGGCGTTCTTGATATCGGTCCAGTCCTCGGTTTTAGGTCTATGGTAATCTCCAAATCCCTCTCTGGTGTCATCCCAGGTAGCTCCTTGAAAATACATCCGCAAAATCTCTCACCACCGGAAGGTGTTTTAAACCTTCCGTTAATCCCTTCTAGTTTAGTGCAAGGATCACATAAAGCTTGCACCCCTTGCACATGCTCTTCTGTAGCTATAAGGATGAGATGAACCTCAGGAAAAATCCCTGGTTCCATCCTACAATCACACGTCTCTGTCCCTCATCATCGACCAAGCTCAACCATTTCGCCCTACAGTTGAGTATTGCCTCATGCGATACCAACAAGTCCATACCAATTACGACATCATAAGATCCTAAGATCGTGACATACAGGTTGGCCCTTGTGACAAACTCTCCCAGGTTAAGGATACATCCCATAACCTTTCCTCCAACCTTCTGTTTGGCTCCAGAAGCCATCTCTACAAAGATAAACTCATCCTGTTCGACTGCCTTTACCTTAACCCTTTTTAGCACTGCACTAGAAATGAAACTCTCAGTGGCACCAGTATCTATCAAAATACTAAGGGTCTGGTCAGCGACGGTACCTATCATCTTGAGAACAGTCGACTGATACTCTGCATGGCAGTTACTCACCGCTACATGAATCCAACGGGCCTTGCCCAAAATCCCATGGTAGTGGGTCTGATTGATCCAGATGCTCTGGCCCCTTCCTCTAGGCAATAATGCTGGTGATGTAGTTCCCCACAACCCCACACACCTTCTTCGATCCAGCAATCTTGGTACCCAAAGTAGAAGTTGAATCCTAATGCTAAGGTCACCACAAACTTGTTGACCTTAAGTTTCTTGGTAAGGGTGCAGAGAAGATCAAAACAACTCAAAAACTGACCTCGTACTTGGGCATCGTATGACTACCTCATCATAAGGCGTCAAACTGGTTGAGCTGACGCTCATTGAATTCCTCAAAAGACACCCTTCCTAGAATCATCCCTCGAACAGTTCCCATGACACGTCATCGATGGCCAGGTTCAAATGGGGTAGGAGCGTCTTCCGCCATAAAAGAGTGCTCCCCTTCAGTGGAAAGACCACCCTGTGGACCTTCATGTTGGATGTCGTAAATGTGAAGTGTGAAGTACATGCCTTGCTCTACCACTACGATTTGACGATGCTTCCATCCGGGACACTCATGGACGCTAGAACTCATCTCTCTTGAGATCTATGAGGATGTTATCGGTACTAGTTATTGCGCATTGTGGACCCTCAGGGGTGCCCTCTAAATGCGATCTCCACGAGGACACCTTAAGGTTTTTACTTATCACAAGGGTTAATACTCATGCGTTGACTGCAGTGGAAATCCTGGCAATCCACAGTCATAGGGTTGAACTCGCTCTGATACCATATGTACCGGCCCCGTCGTTATGACTATAAGCGAAGAAGAAAGCATTTTTTTTTTTGTTTGTTTTTCCTTGGTTAGGCAAGAAGGAAATGATGACAACGTTTGAACCACTCAACCTGACTATGAACACATGCATGCAGATCAGGCAATAGACAACTACAACTCCACGCACTAGCACTAGGGTGATTAGGCGAGACATGCGTAAATCAATAGATGGAATGCCTACCCACCAGACGCAACATGACATAGCCTACCAGCTAAAGGACATCATTTGTTGCCTCAACACAATGACCTCGACAACCAATAACTAGATCCTCTAAGGCGCTCAACGCAATGCATGAAGGAGTTATGCCCCAAGCACCAACATCCTACAATGGATAACGCCCACCACATGTTTCCTTCTCCTGGGTGGTTGTATTGTCCAGAGTTATTGGGAGTTATTTAAATTTGTGGTTGTATTGTGGAGAGTTATCAGGAGTTATTTATATTTGAAAATAAATGACCATGAAAATGATGAGAATGAGAATGAATGTATGGATATGTAATAAAATTAATAAGAATGGAATGAAAATGATAAGAATGAGAATGTATAGATATGTAATCAAATTAAAAAGAATGAAATGGGACATATTATGTTTAATCTTTAAAATGCATATTCTCGAAATTTTTCTGAATTTTGAATCCAAATTTATATCGTATCTAATTCAAATCTGAATCTAAATCTCCATTCGAATTTCATAACTATGATATAAACTTTATTGGTATTGGAACCTAAATGTATTACTTGACTGTAGAGAAAACAAAATGCACTCCATAGATTACCCAATTAGCTAATTATAGACATTAGAGAATCTCTATTAGATGTCAGCGAATTTTGGACTTAGACGGTAAAATATAAGGATTCACGCTAGTGTGACATGGACGATTTGATTGATGTTAATCCGAAAATATTATAGCAAACTTATGCTATGACGATATGAACTGTGTGAAAATTGATTCCACAATAATTGATTGGATACATAATAAGATAAAGAGATCCCTCTAATTGAATCTCCCTGTGACATGGTATGTGTAGTAAATTTTCGTTGTGATATACCAGTCTTTAGAAGCTTGGTTTAACGGTATTAGGACTGTAATCAAACTCATAGGAGGACACCCCAATATTTTACAACACATCTACCAACGGATTAGAAGATTGAAGCATTCAAAATAGATAGTGATTTCACAGTATCTGGTCGAAAGAGAACCACGTTCAACTGACAGGATCAATAATCCGTTCGATAATGGATTGGGGAAAAGTCTTTGAGAGAGTGGCTAAATATTCTATCGACAACGTTTCAAAAAAATGTAAACAAAACTGCGATAATGTTTTGTAAAAAGATAAAAATTATTAAACAATGCGAAAGTATAAGTTTAGCAAAAGGGAAACGAAGGTTCCGCATCGGCCTTCGTCTTTTAAGATACAATTTTCAAATTTTGGGTGATAGGTTACAGACAGCTTCAAAACTATGCCAGTTCAAAGAAAACAACTTCAAAACACATGCTCAGAAATATGTTTTTAATCTGCAATTCGAGCCAAAGGTTCTTCTTAAGACATTACAACCACTATCCTTTCTCATTGGTGGTCACAAGTTTCATTATCTAGTTCCAAACTTCATGAAACTCGGCTGCACTAATTTTAAATTCTTCTTGTTGTGGCTATGTAAAATCATTTTGGATGACTGGATGTTCATTCAATAGATTACAGGGAAAAAGGGGGTGAAATCGCAGAACAAATTACAGGGAAAAAAAAAACATTTCGTGTTAAGGGAATGGGGCAACTCGCTGGTTTAAAGCTTCACAATCGACAACATAACCTAGGCAAATTTTGTTGTACAATCACACCAGAAACAAAATTTACATTGTTGTCATTAAATACTTAGGCAAAACGCAGCACCACCATACCAGAAAGGAATTTACATAGCTGTCAATAATAATTATACAAACACAATACAAAATGCACCCAAAGGAATATATTCACTGTCACTAGTAATTAAGCTAACCTCAGTAAGCACCAACTCAGCCCAAGTAATTAAGGTGCAACCGTTAAGCATCGATTCTTACTCCTTAATGAAAAACGATAAGCAGTAAGGAAACTATTTAAAACTGAGCGATGTCTATCATGGGAATTAAAGAATGAAAACAACGATTATCTCTAAAGGAAGGAGTAACAATTATCTGTTAAGAAGTTTAAAAACCATTATCCATAAGGAAACAAAAAACAAATATATATTAAGAAATGAAAACGATTATCTATTAAGAATGAGGAACGATTAACCATAGATCATAAAAGCCAGGCAATCCATAAACCCAACACACATTGGGGTAGTGTAATAATGCAGACGCGAAAGATAAAACACAGACAACAATAAGAGCAAGTTGGGATCCAATGGGAAAGGTCATTGAAAGGATCACAGGGATTCTATCAGTCAAGGCTCGGAAAATAAACATCAAGGAAGCGAGATAATCGATATGCAGAGGCCATACTAGAAGACACAAGTCAACAATCAGACAAGGACAACCACAGAGGTAGACGACTGATAGGTTCACCTTTGCTTCACCATCCTCACACAGAAAAGCAGGGCGTTGAGATCCATAGGTTTTTTAACGCTAAGGCAATGACTGTAGATCAGGCTCCTGGCCGATTGCTCAGGCGAGGACTGGAAAGCTAGGGATGAAAGGAAAAACAATCACAAGGTCACAATCAACACCACAGGGTGGTAACGACATGCGGGAAACGAGGTCATGGGAATTCATTTAACCAATCAATTAGCTAGGCTATAAAAATTTCAGTCATGAAACTAAACAACTAGTTTACCTACCCAATAATCAAGCGGATCCAACTCATAAATCCTACAACATTCTACCATTCAAGCAAAGAAGCGTACCATTGCATGTTCGCCTGGTCTGCGCGCTCCATGCAACTCCTTCTCGCGGACCGTTGAGACTTCACTCGTACCTCCCAGCCAATGCTAGGGGTACTCTTCTTCCTCCTTAGCCCCTCGAGCCACAAAGGGGACACACACACTATCTAGAGAATTCGTCCAGCTCCTAGCTCACCTTGCAAGGCTAAGCTACCACTCCTCTCCGAGCTGGGTATCCCAACTCCCACAAGTAAATCAGTCAAGTAGATATTTCTGCAGCGTAAAGTTACGCAAATAGAAGATCCCCTTCATCCTTCTCCTTCCTTCATTTTATAGAGTTTCAAGTTTCCTTTCTTTCCTAAAATCTCATTTAATTAAAGTTTTAAAAATTAATTCCTAAAAATTCCTCTCCGTACAAGTGTCCCCCATCCCCTACATTCCTCCATAAATTAATTTCTTTAATTAAGTAATTATCTTTATTTCCCTCACCCACCTAGAGTTACTCCTAGAATCACTCCTAGGCGTCCCCAAATTCTCTTACAGGTTTTAACAACGTTCCCTTTTACCAAATTGCTAATTTAGTTTAAAATTAGAAGCTCTTAAATGGTAGATTCTTTACTAAGTTGACTTTCTGCTTTTTCCCTTAAGTTCCCCTTTTTCCATTTTTGTGCTACCTCTTTTCCCTAGTTTCCCTCTTTTTGATTTTCCCTCTTTCCCCTTTTACTTAGAACTTAAAAAGGCAGGTGTGAAAATTAACCCTTTTCCCCTTTTCTTATTTAATTAGTATACTTTAATTTATTAAGGTAATAAAACAATTAATTCCCTTTTTAATTTTAATCCAACATAATTTTACCCTTTTATGAATAAATTAAATTTCTTACTTCAGTTATGGTACAAGATTTAACGAAGATCATAATTATTATTTAAGTTGTTATTCTTTTTATTATTTTTACTACTATTTTTTTTTTTATAGAAGACAAAATTTTACCCTAGCGTAATTTAGATTTAGGCCTTAAATTTTGTACTAGGTGACATTTAATTAGGGAAATTGTTTTTTAAAAATTACTTAACATGTTATTTGTCTTAGGGCCATCTAGGTTCATCCCTCTATCATCAACAACGCGACATTCCCTTCAGGACACATTGGGTGCTCCAAGGGTGCCACTTGCCTCATTTGTTCCTTTGTGCGACGTGCCCTTCAGGAAGCACTACATGCTCCAAGGGTGCCACTCACCTATTAATGTGTTTCCTTTTCACGACGTGCCCTTCAAGATGCACTATTGGTTCCAAGGGTGCCACTCGCCTCTTCACTGATTTGGTAGACATCAATAACCCTTGGAGTCAACACTCCGCCAGGTGAACTTGTGGGAGACTAAGGGCCTCTAAGGAATAAGGGCCCCACCTTATTGCATGCCCTTTAGAATCATCGTGAGCAACTGTCGTAGTCTGCCCTCACGGCATCGTGGGTCCTCTCGAACTAGGTAATCGTTAACCTACAGTTCGAGCCACGACGAGAGTGCTAGTAGGTTGTGGTAAGGCTGTTGTCCACACCTCTCCCTCAACATCTCTGGTAGTCGTGCATGACCTCTTTAATCCATATGTGAGTCTGGTTGGCAAGCTGTTGTTAGCCTGCATCATCAACAAATCATGTTAGAATATATCCATATCATATCATCTGATCAGATGCACTAATATCACAACAAAACAATCAAACCCCAATGGTATCACTCCCTGACTTGATCCAGAGTCCAAGGGGTTCCATCGATGCCTCGACATCCTCTAGGTCTGTAATCCTGCACACTTAGTAAAATCGAGTCAATAACACATGTCTATGTCAAAGAAGTAAAACAACATGTCATCAAATCATAACGCCTCATAATCAAAATCAAAAGTTTTAATAGCATAATAATCTGAATCACTTGCGAGCAAGTCTCCTCAAAGAATAAGTTCGCTCAGTGCACCAGAGCGGGATGTTACAACTTGGTTCCTACCATGTTTAAAATCCTCTTTGATTTTTTATTGATATTTTAAGTATGACAATGAGTTATTGATGAATTGGTGTAATTTAGTTCGTTAATATTATTAAATGATGCATTACTTGATCCGTTGTCCTACATGTCTCGGTGATCATATAGGAACTATCCACTAGAGGAAATGATTGTGTATCGTTAGTACATACATGAGATATGTGTTTACTAGCTATTCACACATACCCTACCCATGTACACTAGTATAAATAATTAATGTATTAATTATTAAAGTAAATTATTAACTATTTAATTGAATGTTTATTGAATATGTAAATTATATTGCATACAAAGTATCTAGAAGAATTAAATACCTTCTTGACTTTGATAGATGGTAGGTGTGATGAATTAAATGAGCATGGTGGAGTGTTATGTACATTTTGGGGAAAATTATCAAATAACATTTATTAACTAGAATGAGAAGAAAGACTTTTCATTTTATTTATTGTTGTTTAATGCAAGTCATTTATATTTATTTTTATTTTAATATTTTCCCAAAATATCTAGATAAGGGAGGTTGATGGATAATAATGAGGGTGGTTGAGGAGACTTGGGGAAGGGTGTATGGAAACTTGATAAATAGGGAGGAGAAGTGGTGAGGAAAAGGGGGGATTGGGAGGTTTGAGCATGATGAGAGGTTGTGAAATCTTTGGAAGATATATTTCTTATGATGGTTTTCTTTGAGAATTGTGCTTTGTTGTTTTTGGAGTCACAGGCACAGAGGGCCAAGAAACTGAAAGGTTTCTTGGAGCTAGGAAACTGTTTAGGCTCCTAGTTGGTAGGGAGGATTCCGTTGTTTCACTCTAGGAAAGCGGGAAAAGAATGCGTGGAAGCACCCAGGACTACATTAACCAATGAGCTTCGATAAGCTAAGGTGGAGGTATTTTTCGATGGTATTTGGTTATTGATATTTTGTATATACTTTTGTTTTAATTTCTAAATCATAGAGTTATCACATTACTTATTTCATCATGTTATCTAGATTTATCATTGAGAAAATGTAGAAGAATTGTGTAAATGAAAATCAATGAAATTATGCTAAACGAAGTTGTTATTGTGTATGTATTTAATAAGTGATTAATTTCTTAGCATCCTATAGAGGGGCTTTACATATGGTATCAGAGCCCGATTTCAAAACATGAAACTTGGGCTTGACCTCTCACAGCACTGAGATTTTGTCTTTTTCATCTACAATCCAATTTGGGTTATTACAAATTTGAAAGGAGGCAATATTTGATTACTTAAAAAAAAAAAAAAACAGGAGGGATCAAGTGGAAAAGCCCATGGATGATCATAACAACACGAAAGCAAGTTATTCTTATGTCCAAACAAAATTGTACGAAGAAATTTATTGAAATAGTAACACAGGATACAGATTTGGAACTTGAATTTATATTCCTAGTTTTCTAAAGCACAAAAGTGACAAACTCAACTCGAGGAAAGATAGAAGTCAATATAAGTCGTGACCTAACTATTGAACGGCAATTTTCCCATTGTAACACATAGATAAATACAACAAACAACCTTCTGAGCATTCAACATTTTATTTTCCATTAGCTGCAAAAATTTACAATCCATATACACCACTTTGTGCTCCCACAAGATTCAGTCTTTATCTTGAACCCAAATCTTTATAGTTCTATCATTTTCCAAAGCACCAGAAGTGATCTTATTGTCAATGGGACTACAAGAAACAGAGATAACAATGTCTGTGTGGCCTTCAAACTTTTGAACCATGTTCTTTCCCTGAAGGTCCCATAGATACAACACAACATACAAACTAAGCACCAAGTGTATGAAGGAGAGCCCACGACGGACTTATTGCACATAACAATCGGGGTTTTGGCACAGTCTCCACAAGATAAATCTCCAGAAACCTAAAGACTCTGACAATCCAAAGTCGTTATAGAAAAGAAAAAGAAAACCCCAGAATCTGAAAAGCTTCTAACAAAAACCACATCTCAGAGATCCTTTAAGTGCAACTCTACCCTTGATGACAAAGCATAAATGGAATGGAACTCTCTCCATTTTATCAGGTTTCTGGCGGATCCTCTTCCACTCATTCCACTAATACTATGAATGAATGCATACGAGCATGTTGCCAAGCATGGAAAATCATGGAGTTAGTGGAAAATTCGGATCATGAAGCTGTACTGGTGAATAAACAATCAGACAAAATATTCCACGATTTGAAAGAATCAGGCATTAGTTTTTAGCTTACCTCCTCCCATTAACAACATCATACTCACAGCGGCCACAATAGTTATCCAGGGGCTCGCTGAGGAAGGAAAGAAAATAACAAATTCTAGTTATGAATCAAAGAAATGAGAGAAATGATAGTGAATTTCCTATGATCTCTGTCCTTCAAAGAAAAAATGGTCTTCCATGATGAAATTGAATAATGAAAAGAATCAAACCCTCGTAAACCTCTCTATTAGGCCGATACAAGAACGTCTGGGAATATTTCTCCCTAGGAATATTTCTACATGGCTTGGCGCAATGGCCCTGGTTATACCAACCTCTAGGCATTTTGGAAATCTCCAGCCTCATGATCATTGATCTGAAAGGCTCTCATCAAGAGATCAAGAGCCCACACCGACGGTTGATGCCCAAGCAATCCGAACCCTCGGTTGGTCTAGAACCTGTAAACAACAATCGTATGAGGATAAGAAACCACCTTATTGGAGATATGATCAAACACCTAGGGAGTTGTGTTTGATGTTTGGTTTATGACATGACATGTTGGTGTATAATAAATGTGTGTGATAAATTAAAAGTGATAAAATTAATGAATTTCATGATTTGGATTCTGAAAATGTTGTGTTGTCATAATCCTTGCTTACTTAAATGATAGGAAAAAATGACCTCTGTTATCCTTAATTTTTGGAAGTCTTATAAGCCATTAAACATATGCAACATGCATACAACCTTTTAAGGTGATTATGTAGATCTATGGCCTTCAATCATTTTTTTGTTTTGACTCAGCTCAAGTTGGGTGCCAGTCAACAGGCTTGACAGGGGGATGTTCCTTTATTTACTTTGTTAAATAAATTGTAACTTGATTTTCCCACTTACGAAGCTTATAATCCTTTATGACTGTCTAAGTGTGCATGCTTAAAATAAATGTCTGCAATATGCTCTTGAAATTGATAATGGGATCTTATATCGCTCTTCTAAAATTGTTTTGGATTCTTTGATGTATAAATAACAAGGGATCAGTTGTGTGACGTGTCTCTTCTCTGGCTTTGTCGAGACTTGGTCCTTTTATGGATGTATGAATCCATGAGATTTCACTCACCATAAATTAGTGCATTTGTTTCTTATTATCACATTAAGATTATTTCTGAATGTTCTTAGAGTTGTGGGTTCCTTGCTAAGAAAGGAAGTGCAATACCTGTTTAATAGTGACAAATCATTTGTAGAAACACCTCTATGCAGATATTTTTGATCATGAAATAAACTTCATAACAGACAGAAATAATGAATGTGTGATAGAGTTACTTAGTTTGTACATAATGGGGTTTTGAGATAATTTGTACATACTAGTTGAAATTCTAGATATTGTTTACTCATTGAAATCTAAAAAGTTTATACATATGCAGTCATGAACGTTCGATAATCTGTACAGGGTTGTATAAGTATTTTCAAGAGCTCATAATTTAAGACTCAATAAATTGAGATTTTGGAATTATTACTCAAAAGTTATTATTGCATATTTTTAAGATGTCTTACTATTGATTCTATAGTTATTGTCATCGAACCAAAATAATGGTTTAGCTTTTAACAATGTCTGGATCAATCTGACCCATATTTAGGGGAGAAAGTTGTTGGCTGGGCCTTATAGATCATCACCTCTAGGACAGTGAGATGGAATATTGACAAAAGCTAAATCAAGGTCTTAATCCCATGGATTCCAGCTACTTGACCTTCCATTCAACAAACCACAAGAATCTCCTGAAAGATTTATTATAAAGCGATGAAGGATCCATTTGTATCTACCTTCTTTGTAATGTATCGTCTTGAATTGAATGCCCTTGTCAAAGGCAAGTAATGATGCCCCAAGACGTAGGGTATTGCAAACTACATGTAGCTTCTATATTGTTTATGCCATTATGAACCAAAGCCATTTGATTTCATACCAACCCTTTCTAGTCTTCCATATTTGGCAAACAAACGCTAAATCTCTTACTGTTGAGCCTCATACTCTATGTCTCCATAGTACAATGGCTTCATCACTAACCCTAGATCTGCACTGAATACCATTATTCATTTTTGTGTCGAAACCCTAGAACAGATAGCTTGTTGGACTGTATGAGTGGATCTTGTACGACCACATGATGGCCTTCTTTTGAGAACTGTTGAGATCTCAGACTGACACATCCCACATTCTTTTAGTAATAACTGTGACATGGGGCATGTATTCTCCGCTTCTGGGTAGCGTGTGGGCCTGTCATTACCTCAACAGTAGATGTAGATAGCAGGGATAGTTTTAACAAAAAAATCCATGGAAATGGTGGGGATAGTGTTGCAACAGTGGCCGTCGCCAGGTGATGAAGAGGAGTTCCAAATGGTTGAATGAATGGATTTGCATGATTGACCGCAATGCATATCCCAACACAAAGAGGCCAAGCACTAGGTCCAATTCATAATGTGGATTAGACACCCATAGGTGGTTTCACTCTATCATAGGGAGTTGTATATTTCTACAGAAGGTCACCCTTGTCACTGACTCGTAGAAGCTTTCGATGAGTCCTGATATCATTTGGGAAGGTGGATGTGGAGTTTGACTAATAGTGGTAGTAGTATAGGGATGGACATTGGAACTAGTATTACCATTGATCGACAACCTTGTGTTCTTGTGTGTTAGTTGTCTTTAAACAATACCCTCCATTAATAGGGAGTGGACATAACAGTGAGAAATGTCAAGGCTTAGCTAGTGATTTCCCACTTAAAATGATAATTCCACCAGGCACTAAAAAGGATGATTACCAATGCATATTCAGTTCCCTAGGTCTGACAACATATATAAATTAAATATAAAACTATAAGATAAAAGGCTTGCGGTCGTCTTCTTTGGATTTCCCAAATTTCAATTGATATGTCCTTGAATGCAATACATATTTACAAAATCTAAACCTCACCTAATAAATTAGTACGAGTCATCCTTGATAAGGCCATCTTGTATACATGCCAACTATCCCATCACTTAGACTAGACCTCTCAAGAATAACGCTGTCGAGTCATAAGCTTACGTCCCTCTGAAACTTCATAAAGCCACGTGTAGAAAAAATTACAAAAAAAAAAAAAAAAATTGGATGGAGAAAGGTGGGGGAGGACCAAACTCGTCTCTAAATTAAATCCTTGATAATTAATTTGGTGCTTTCATTACAAGCTCTCATTCTAAGCCTACGAATAGATTTAGGCATCATTCTACCTACTCTCTTAAATTATTGACTATTCAACCATTGTGCAGTGAAACACGTGCACTCTATTACTTAACGTGCACTCTATGTATTACTTAATGTGTACTCTAACATGAATATGTACCTAATCTATTGACAACCCAAGAAATTTGTCTAATAAAATATTGAAGCTATTTATCTTGACCCTTCATATTACTCCCATTAATATTTAGACCTTTATCACATCAAATCCTAGCACATGTACATGTGCCTCAACAATTTTTATATCTTGAATTCTCTAAGAATATCAATTCTACACCCACCATCATACTTTTTATAATAATAATAATAATAATAATAATAATAATAGAAATGATTTTATTATAACATCATCATATCTTTTACACTCATTTTGTTATTATCTTTGCCTCTAACTTTTGGTGGAATAAATTTTAGTTAACTATTTACACAGTTTATATGATAATTTAAACCTGAAGATAACAATGTATAGATGCAACCATGAAATAAAGATAATCTCATATTCATTTCATTTTAATTATTTTTATTGAATTTCAATAAATTATAAAATATTTTTATTTTATTTTGGAATTGAAAAGCTCATTATATGAGCAATGCAATGCATGGGTTTTATTGTATTTAGTAAATAAATTGCTAATGTTATTTGGCACTGATATTGACATATTGTTTAAGAATAAACAATACACACACATATTGTTGTTAAAAAGGATAATATGTTTAAAAATAGACAATGCACACATATTTAGCTACAATTTTTCTGAAGCGTTGTTGTTCATATGTACTTGGACAATTATAAATTTGGAACTTCAATTAATTAATTTTATTTATTTATTTTCATAGTAAGTTTTCTTTAAAAGTTATAAAAGCTTAGTGCATTATTTTCATGGAAACTAGATGAGAAAGACGTTTTAAAATCTTAGAGGAATCGAAAATTATTAAGAGGAACTCAACAATTATATATATAGATAGTAAAGCTAAATTTGTTTGTAAAAATAGATTTTTAAAATTAATAAATGATAATAATAATAATAATAATAATAACAATAATAAAAATAATATTAAAATTAATTTGTTGACAGATGAAACGTGGATGATGTATAGCTTAGGGTTATCCTCTACTTAATGAGTAAGTGGGAGGTGAGGACTGAACCTAGTTTGAAGTGAAATCATAGGCATGCGTATGAATTTGTATAAATGGTAAAGGAMACTATGCGAGTGGATGCAAGTTCTTGGTTAGAATCATATAAAGTAACCAATCTCAACATTCCTAAGAGTGAAGGATGTATCATCATTGCAAGAGAAACAATGACAACTTGTGAGGCAAAAAGTGGTGGGCTTCATGGAGAGGTCAACGAATGTTATGGTCTCCATAATATTTATGATTATCAGAAACAACTAATGATGTGTTCTACTCTTAATTATTGTGTATTATATGTCTTGTGTGTGATAATATCTAGATTAATTCTATGAACTTTCTGGTGATACTTATTCTCAATAGAGGGAAGGTCATGTAGCAATTTACCATTGGCTAGTAAAATATTACTTAGTTAATGGATAAATTGGTGTGGTGTGCTATTGAAGGTTTTGATAGCTAAGGATTGTATATTATGCACTTGGGTTGCTTTTATACTTAAGTGGGAGTGGGAAAGTCTTGAGCCTAGAGAGGTTGTTGTGTCAAGTCTACCAAAATAGCAATTATGGATTGTCTTTAATTAATTACCTAGGTTAGTGTGGTGATAGGGTATACTTTAAGTGGGCCTATGTTGTGAACCTATAATTTGAGTTTAGAATGATAAAGAAAAACATCATGATAATATGTTTATTTATATCATAATGTGTGATTAGGTATATTGACTAGTTCCTATCTGCCAACTTGATGTTAAGTCTAATTGTGTTTAATTGATGATTTTTACTTAATTGTACCAGAGTACTCAAGTTGAGGTATATATTGTGAAGGATCTCTAACATTAATAGGAGGAGTGATAAGTACCTTAATATATGTTGGTTGATGAAGAACACAATTTAAAGATGAATCCCGTGTGGAAGATGTGCCCAAGCTATTGAATATGCTTGAATATTGAATATGAAGAGAGCACTTATGAAAGGGGTTGATGTTCTTTGGAGAGAATGCTTCGTGAAGAGGGGGTGTCCCTGGATTTTGGAATAGATAATTATAGTAAACCTATTCTTGATCTGGAAATGTTCACTAGACCACATGTCAATATGGTGCTCTTTAGATATATGGGCGTTTGTAATAGTGAATTTTGGATAGAAATCATGATTTTTTTTCCCTGACTATGATGAAGAGAATCCCATAGTCCATATTTAACTTGCTTGAGATCTAATTCTAATGACTTAAGAGGAAATTCAGATTGAGAACAATGACCTAAAAAAAAAACATATTCACTGAGGACATCAAATGACAATCAATTAGCGGTATCTTAGTCAATGTTCCTAAGCATGGGAAATTATGCGATGGAATATGTATTGTATCACTCAAGATAGAGTGATATTAAAGTCAATGATAATTGGTTATAATATTTAAGATATTCTAGGTGGAATTATATGCTTGGCTTAATGAAATTATAATCGAACTCAATATAAGATTCACTTAACTAAAGAACCAATAATGAGATAAGATTCTAATTGGCTATCAAACTAGTATAGAACTTAGGAATAATAAATCTATAAGAGAAGCATGTCCTTTCATTACTTTAATTACCAAAGGTAATAAAATAGAGTCAATACATAGTAAGATTCCCACTAAATAGGTGTAGTTGCAATCAATATATTAATAGCCTCGACATGTTTTAATCAAGTCATGGTACAATGGGACCAATATAACACAAGGTTTGCTGTCAGGAAAGATAAATAGAAGTTGTGTCATAAATTCTACTCATATTTTGAATGAGCATAACTTCGGGACAAAGTTTCTTGAAGGGTGGGTGTATGTAACGCCCCATATTTTGGCTTTAGGTAGTTAGAACTTTGATTTTTCTCATCTTAGTAATTCATTGCTTAAACAACTATTTGGACTCAACAATATTGATATAGACATGTGACAAGTGTACATATTGACCTATTTATGTGTTGCATACTATTATTTTCATTGTTATATGCTCATGATGATGATAAATCTTTGATTTGTTTAAACATGCAAATTAAGATATGGAATTTAGGTACATGGATATCAACTCAAAGTTATGTTGTGAATGCATAACAGAGGCAAGCCATGATAAAAATAAACATAGATTTCTTAATTGAACGCCCATAGAGATATGGATTCTTATATGAAATTATGATGTATATACATAGATATGAGATATTGGTGAACTAACCTACACGTTGATGAGCTATGTGATAGCCAAATGACTACAATGATGAGGTAACATGAATGTCTTAGACATCCAGAAGATAGTGCATGTTATAATTTGTACTTATGATTTAATTTATGGTTTCAAATATTTCTAGGATTCGTGGTAAGTGTGGTTTTGATAGGAAACACAACTTTCCTAGAGTGGTTGTTTGATGACGTGACTCTAAGAAAAGTAGTTGCACAAGAGGGCTTGATGTAGGGTGTTGAACCTAGTTCTATAAGGAGGGGTGGAGGTATTTCCCACCGTTTATCCTCTGAAACCTAGAGTCGTGGGAGGGCTGTGTGAAGTCACGCTCCCCTAGACGTGTGATGATGACTGCTAGTTGCATATTGGGGAAGTTTGGTTGAGATGTATGACACTTCCTCTTATGGTTTCTATATGGAGTTAGGTCAATATAGTTGATGCTCCAACTTAGTCCAACAAAGGAAAGGATAGGATGGAAGATGGAAGTAGGTTAGGAAGGAAGGATGCTTCGATGTTAGTGGAGAATACTAATTGGGGATTAGAGATGCCACTATTGTTTACTCACTTGGTTCCTACCATGTTTAAAACCCTCTTTGATTTCCTATTGATATTTTAAGTATGACAATGAGTTATTGATGAATTGGTGTAATTTAGTTCGTTAAGACTATTAAATGATGCATTACTTGATTTGTTGTCCTACATGTCTTAGTGATCATATCGAAACTATGCACTAGAGGAAATGATTTTTTATTGTTAGTACATACATGAGATATGTGTCCGCTAGATACGCACACATACCCTACCCATGTACACTAGTATAAGTAATTAATGTATTAATTATTAAAGTAAATTATTAACTATTTAATTGAATGTCTATTGAATATGTAAATTATATTGCATACAAAATATCTAGAAGAATTAAATACCTTCTTGACTTTGACAGATGGTGGGTGTGATGAATTAAATGAGCATGGTGGAGTGTTATGTACATTTTGGGGAAAATTATCAAATAACATTTATTAACTAGAATGAGAAGAAAGACTTTTCATTTTATTTATTGTTGTTTAATGCAAGTCATTTATACTTAGTTTTATTTTAATATTTTCCCAAAATATCTAGATAAGGGAGGTTGATGGATAATAATTAGGGTGGTTGAGGAGACTTGGGGAAGGGTGTATGGAAACTTGATAAATAGGGAGGAGAACTGGTGAGGAAAAGGGGGGATTGGGAGGTTTGAGCATGGTGAGAGGTTGTGAAATCCTTGGAAGATATATTTCTTATGATGGTTTTATTTGAGCATTGTGATTTGTTGTTCTTGGATTCACGAGCACAGAGGGCCAAGAAACCAAAAGGTTTCTTGGAGCTAGGAAGCCGGCTAGGCTTCTAGTTGGCAGGGAGGGTTCTGTTGTTTCACTCTGGGAAAGAGGGAAAAGAATGCTTGGAAGTGCCCAAGACTACATTACAACCGATGAGCTTCGACATGCTAAGGTGGAGGTATTTTTCGATGGTATTTGGTTATTGATATTTTCTATATACTTTTGTTTTAAGTTCTAAATTATAGAGTTATTATATTACTTATTTCATCATGTTATCTAGATTTATCATTGAGCAAATGTACAAGAATTATGTAAATGAAAATCAATGAAATTATTCTAAACAAAGTTGTTAGTGTGTATGTATTTAATAAATTATTAATTGCTTATCATCTTGTAGAGGGACTTTACACATATGAAATGGAACATTCCTCTCAGCCTAGAAATTTATGGAAATGGCAGAAAATAGAGATGAGGAAACACAACTTCACAATCTTGATTTACAATGGGAGCGGGTATTTATATGTGCTCTAATAACTTGTTCGATAACACATGCATTCCAACTGAGGATGAATAACTTTAGTAACCACTCACAAAAACATATGAAATATCAACACACTAATATTTTGATGTGGTAAAAAACCTACAGGGAAACATCCACGACCCTAGTCAATGTGGCCACTTGGAGCAATTTATCATTGCAAAAGAAATTTACAGTGATATTTTACAAGAGAGTTTATCCCAATCAATCATAAAAAAATTACCCTTCATACTCTTTAAATAGGGATCGTGGACCAATTGGGTTCTAAGTCATGGATTAATATAGTTGTTAAGATCGAGGAGAATATGAACCACTAGATTACTCTATGTTGGGAACATATCGTGATATTTGGATTTCTTAACTACAATTGCATACTAATGCATACTAAAGAAACACACTAAGAAACACACTTTTACCTAACGAAACATTATATGAGGTTGATCTTAACTAACTCCTAAGTGTTTAAATATCCTAAAAGTGCCAACAACCCTCCTTCAAAAATCTTTGTCCTCAAAGCTTTGCAGTGAAAAGATTTACATGTGATGAAGCCAACTAATATGATTTTTTTATGTTTCTACTTTATTCTTTCCATTTATGATGATCCATCCACCCAAAATCAATTTTTTTGGTGTTAATTCTTGATGGATATTTGTTGGATAATTCTCTTTCCTTTGATTCCATGTATTGTTGTTTTTATTTCTCCAATTTGTAGAAGTTGTTGGTCTCTAATAATAACATGGTGAAAAGTGGATTTGTGTTTCCATGTCTCATGAGTATTTATGAGTATTCCATCTTCTTTCTTGATAATGATGATAACACTATTCATGTCTTCATTGAAATCTTTCCTAGAAATGAGGGTGTCGATATGGTTTCACATTTTATGGTTTCCCTTCACTTCGCACAACCATTTCATCTATATTCTTTAAAAAAAAATGGAATCATCTATTCTCTATTCTTTGTATTTTATTATACTATCCTTGGATATAATAGCATTATGTTTAGTATATACATCTTTTATATGGATTTCAACTTCCTCAGCTATCTTCTAGTGACCTTCTTGAATCTTGTCTTCTTTTTGCTTTTAAGGATGCAATGTGACCCCATATATCAAATTGTGATGTCCTTCTTTAATTCTGGATTGTATTTATCATTTTACCTTATTAGTGTATAGGGATTACTGAACCTTCCTGTAAATTTCCTCTTCAAGTCTTTTGGTATTTTTTTAATCCAAGATTGTTATGATACAAATGCTTAAAACACCACAATAAACAAAAAGTACACACTATGTGCAATAATGTGGTCATGGAGAACAAATCCAAGATAAATAAGAGAATGAGTTACACAATAACTCCTTAAATAATAGGATAACCTCATCCAAATACCCAAATACATTCATATTTCACAATTCACATGTCCTCCATAATGACTAGATGATATCTATATATACCTATTCACGCATTGCATATGTGGACCCTTTATTAATAGGTCAACGCTATTGAATATACAATTACACATTACATGTACATTTAACCCCCATATATGCCCCCACTTTGGGTCATATAATATACGTTTAACCCCATATATGTCCCCCTTGGGGTCATATCACAATACCCTCCTTCAAAAATCTTTGTTCTGAAAGCTCTGGAGTGAAATGATTTACATGTGATGAAACCAAATAATATGTTTTTCTTATGTTTCTTCTTTCTTCTTTCCATTCATGATGATCCATACATCCAAAATCAATTCTTTTTGGTATTAATTATTGATGGTTGGTTCTTTCATAATTTTCTTTCCTTCAATTCCATGTATTGTTGTTGCAACTTCTCCAATTTGCAGTAGTAGTTGGTCTATGATAATATCGTGGTGAAGAGCGGTTGTTTGATTCCATTTTCCATGAATATTTATGAGTATTCCATCTTATTCTTTGATAATTCAATATTGATATTTTGTCCTTCCTTGAAATCTTTCCTAGTAATGAGGGTGTCGATATGGTTTCACATTTGATGGTTTACTTCACTCTACATAACTATTTCATCTATGTTGTTTTCAAAGAAAATGGAATTATCTATCCTCTTTGGTTGGTCTTTGATTACTCTAGCCTTGGAGATAATACCATTATATTTAGCATTTACATCCTGTATATGGAGTTCGACTTCTTCAAGTGTATTCTAGTGAACTTCTTGAATCTTGTCTTCTTTCTCATTTTGAAGTCGCAGTGTGACCTCTTCTATCAAATTATGAAATCCTTCTTCAATTATGGATTGCATTTATGATTTTATCTCATCAATATTTAGGTATGCCTCAAACTTCTGTTAAACTTCCTCTTCAAGTCTTTTGTTCATTTCTTCATCCAAGATTTTTATGATGCAAATGATTAAAATATCACAATAAATTATAAGTACACATTATGTAGAATAATGTGAACATTAAGAACAACTCCAAGATAAATAAGAGAGATCAATTATACAATAACTCCTTAAATAGTAGGATAACCTCCTCCAAATACCAAAATATATTCATATTTCACAATTCACACGTCCTCCATAATGAATACATCATATATCATATATATTTAACCCCATATATCCCCCCCTTGGGGTCTTATCATAGTACCCTCCAAAAATGTGTCCTCAAAGATTTGGATTGAAAGAATTTACATGTGATGAAACCAAGTAATATGTTTTTCTTATGTTTCTACTTTATTCCTTTAATTGATGATGATCCATCCATCCAAAATCAATTCYTTTTTGTATTAATCACTGATGGTTGGTTATTTCATAATTTTATTTCCTTTGATTCCATGTATTTTTTTTGTAACTTCTCCAATTTGTAGTAGTTGTTGGTCTCTGATAATATCGTGGTGAAGAGTGGTTTTGTGATTCCATGTTCCATGAATCTTATTCCTTGATAATTATGATATTGATATTTTGTCCTTCCTTGAAATCCTTCCTGGTAATGAGGGTGTCAATATGGTTTCACATTTGATGGTTTTTATTCACTCTACAAAACGATTTCATCTATATTATTTTCAAAGAAAATGGAATCCTCTATCCTTTTTGGTTGGTATTTGATTAC
>JASDQU010011403.1:6396-17130 GCA_032191745.1 Picea mariana | reverse complement strand
CCAAGTTTTTCTAGTTGCATCATCAATAAAAGTAACATAATAATGAGAGCCACCAAGATATGATACCTAAGCTAGTCCCCATACATCTGTATGCACAAGCTCTAACCTTTCATTCTTCTCTTCTTTTCCGACTCTGAGAAATCTGACTCTCTTTTGTTTTCCATAAACACAATTCTCACAGAAGTCCAAATCAATTTGTTTAAGATCTGGCAACAAATTTCTTTTGTGAAGGATCTGCATACCCTTCTCACTCATGTGTCCCAGCCTATGATTCCATAGTGTTGTATCCACTCCTATAGAAGCTAAAGATATAGAAGAGTTAGTATTACCAATACATAGATACAATGTACCTACCTTCTCTCCTTTCGCTATCACCAATGATCCTTTGATGACCTTCCATGTCTTATCTGTGAATATGGATACACAGCCTTCACTTGCTAACTGCCCTGTTGAAATCAGATTTTTGCTTAAATCTGGAACATGTTTTACCTCTTTCAACAACCATTGATTTTCATTTTGTTGCCTTATTTTTACCTTTCCCATTCCAACAATTTTGCATGGTTTATTATCACCCAAATGAGCCTGTCCAAAATCACCTTGAACATAATCTAGAAAATGTTTCCTATCGGGTGTGGCATGAAATGAAGCTCTTGAATCTACTACCCAAGACTCAGAAATATTATCTACAGAAAGAATCAAAGCATCTTGTAACACATCACCTGTTACATTTGCTTCCTGATTTCTCTCCTGTTGTCCATCTCTTTGTTTCTTTGGAGCTCTGCAGTCTTTCTTTAGATGTCCTTTCTTCCCACAATTCCAGCACTCTATCTTTCCAAGTCTGGATTTGGATCTGCCCTTCCTAGAATTTCCGCGGTTTCCTGAGCCCTTTCCTCTATCCTTTTGTCTTCCCCTGTTCTCCATGTTCAACGCATTTCTTGATGTCTCACCTGTGCTTTTCCGTCACATTTCCTCACTAAGGATAACACCAACAACATCATCAAATTTTAAAGTATTTGAACCAGAGACAGAGTTACTTACAGCCATGACCAAGCCATTCCAGCTTTCTGGCAACGAGCACAAGATTAGAAGAGCCCTAACCTCATCATCAAAGTCCAATTTTACAGAACTTAGTTGATTAGTAACCGTATTAAATTCATTTAAATGATCTGCAATAGACCCTCCTTCTAACATCTTCATATTAAATAATCTCTTCATTAGAAATACCTTATTTGATGCCGAGGGTTTTTCATACAATTTGGCCAACGCGTCCATCAAACCCTTTGTTGTCTTTTCTTTCGAAATATTGAAAGCCACCGACGCTGTCAGGCTCAGCCGTATCGTTCCTAGAGAATTTCTGTCAAGAATCTCCCATTCTTCGTCTTTCATGGCCGTCGACTTCTTTGCTACTCCACTCAATGGTAGGAATAGATCCTTCTGATATAAATAGTCTTCCATCTGCATCTTCCATAACTGGTAGTTTTGGCTGTTAAATTTCTCGACCCTAAACTTTCCATCTTTCAACATTGCTCCCACTCGAACCAGGAACCCTCTTTTCCTGTGAGTTACCTTACGCTCTGATACCAGTTGTTAGAAAAACAGGACCGCGGAGAAAGAAAATAAAACAAATGCAGAAACAAAACACAGAAGACACACAATACAAGAGAGACACAGATTTACATGGTTGACCCAGTGTGGGCTACGTCCACCAGAGAAATTTCCAGGTCCTTCCTTTATTATTATCCAGCAAATGAAGGGATACAACCTACAGCAAAACCCGTTGTAACTTCCTCTTCTTTCTCTCACAGTATCCTCTCTCAGAATACAATATTCACCATCATCCATAGCTGTAATACATTTCCCTCATAAAAGAGGGTTGCCTTCTAGGGCAAAAAACCCTAAAATAATCTCTACCGTTAGATCTGCGACCTTATAATGAACGGTCCAGATTTACAATGAAATTACAATATACTTTTACAAGGCAATTTTTTCTTCGGGGGCTTCGCCTCCGAACCCTCGCTAGGGGCCCGCTTGCCCCCAAACCCCCCAGCCGGGGGGATGGACCCCCCGGACCCTACAGAGGGGGTACCCCCCCCTCTGCACTCCCCCGCGTGGAAGAGTGTACATACTTTTGGGGTGTAAATACTTCATGGGGTATAAGCACGGCTGAAAGCAAGAGCCTTTGAATCAGGAAGATAATCTGGCTCCACAACCAACAATTTACATCCTCTACATGGAGTTCAACTTATTCAAGTATCTTCTTGTGCCCTTCTTGAATCTTGTCTTATTTCTCCTTTTGAAGCTACAATGGGACCCCATCTATGAAACTTTGAAATCATTCTTCAATTATGGATTTCATTTCTGATTTTACCTCATCAATATTTAGGGATTCATCAACCTTCTTGTAAATTTCCTCTTCAAGTCTTTTGGTAGTTTCTTCATCCAATATGTTATGATGCAAATGCTTAAAATATTATAATAAACCAGATGTATACACTATGTAAGCCAATGTGAGTGTGGAGCACAACTTCAAGATAAATAAGAGAGATGGGTTACCCAACAACTCCTTAAAGAATAGGAGAATCTCATCCAAATATCTGAATACATTGATACTTCAAAATTCACATGTCCTCCATAATGAATACATGATCTCTATATGTACCTATTCACACATTGCACATGTGGCCCTTTTTTATTAGGCCGACTCTATTACATATACATTTACACATTACATGTACATTTAACCCCCATATATTCCCCCACTTGGGGTGATATCATATAGATTTAATCCCATATATGCCCCCCTTTGGGTCATATCACCCAAGACACTTGTCCATATCAAGCATAAATGTAGTTTTTTATTTTACCAATTACCTATTATTAAGCCACCAGTGTGTCATTCACATGTGCAAGTGCATAAATAATTTGTTATTTAGAAATATATAATAGTGATTTATCCTGACCCAACTACGACATTTATTAATTTTACACCTAGATGTCCCCTTGATCTCCTGCACTTATCCTATTTTAGTGGGTGCCCATGTACCCACTACTATTGTTAGTTATTAACTCTATTTAATATATCCCAACCACAATTTTATTTTTCCACACTTCTATTTGAATTTCCATTCCTTGCTACTCTTCCTTCTCCTTGATTTATGGGTGCACCAATATTTATTTCTATTTAATTAAGTATTACTTATTTTCTATTTCATGAAAATTTAGAACACAATTATTTTAAAATGATTTTTAATGAAATATTTCATTTGTTGATTGTACTAATCTATATGCTCAATAAATCAATCAACCATGAATTTTAACTTTTCATAAATTAATTAAAAGGAACAAGTTAAATCAAACATATTGCTACATGCTTAATCAATGATCTTTCTATGTATGATAAACAAATTATAACCAATACCAAGGGTTCCATTATTCTCCATTCCCTTCAAGAGTTACTTTTAAATAAGTACAAAGGGTGCCATGTTCAAGGATTCCCTTCAAGAATCTAAATTTCTTGGTGGGGGAAATGGTGCAATTGTTGAGACCCTATTAGCTCAAGTTTTATCTCTGTTATTGAAATACTAATTCTCACTAGGGATTTCTCCTTATTGGGTCCCCCTCGACTAAACCTCATTAGTGACTTTCCTACCATCATGACAACATGCAACCTCTAAGTAAAAGGGTCTTTAGCTTTTCAACCCGGGTCATGAAAAAATAAGTTCTAGTATGTAAAAATAGGAATGTTGTTCCTCCTCTCTTGATGAAACACTATACACTTCCAAACAACCCCATTACCTATGTGTGGGATGATTTACAAGAATATTTCCTACAATAACATCATTAACATCATAAAATTTTATAATACCATGAATTAATTTGGATTCCATAAAATTTTGATGCAATCCCATGTCAATTTACGACTATGTCTTCCTTGACACACTAGGAAAACAATTAGTAGCATCTAAAAGTAATTTCAATTTACCATAGTCATATGAATTGATAAAGCCATCTCTGCCATATCAATACACTTTTTATCCATCAAAGTTTCACATAAATATTTAAATAAAATTGATTCAAAATTACCATTATGTCAATTAAAACTAATAAAAATAATCAAAGAGACTTATTTTTATCATAATGATATAAGTAAATAAACTAGGTCATTTTGTAAATAAAGCCAACAAATAATAAAGTCCAATCAATCAAGCTAGTTAAAACAAATGTGACACTACATAAAAAAAGTTCTCCTAACACTTTTAACATCTTCAAACCAATTTGACTATCTAACTCCATTTATAATATCATAGAAAAGGTGATATCCGTGAAGATTTATTCTATCTTATATAATTCTATTTCAGTAAAACTATTTGTATTCTTGATGCAAGAAGATCCATAATGTAGTGGGATTATTACATAAGGCATTGAACACTATGAATACCAAGAAGATGCCTTCCTTTTTTTTTTATGAAGATGGAACTTTAGTTTTTTAAGGTAGAGTCTCCTAGATATACACAAGATTAATAATAATCCATATAGGTTTCAATATCTCGATATGGAAAACTACATATAAGGTTTTTCTAAAATTTATCTATTTTCTCTATCTCGATATGGAAAACTACATATAAGGTTTTTCTAAAATTTATCTATTTTCTCTATCAGTAAATGGATCTACAACACTATTTAAGTTCAAAACCTTAAGAGGGATAAGGTAGAGATCTCTTCATCCACCCCTATTCTTCCTTCTAGTGGGAGATGGTCTAAGTATATTTTTTGTTCACTCTTGGTCCATTGGGGAGATGAAGGGAAACATGATTGTGAACAAAAAATTATCTCATACACCTATATCTAGTTGATGATGTCCTACTATTAGGAAATGGATCCATTAGTGATGCTAATATATACAACAAAATTTTGGGGTTTTATATGAAAATGATAAGTATGTATATTAGTAAGAAAAATTCTCTAGTTTAAAATGAAATCCTTGATGGGGAAGTAAGAGCCCTAAAATAAATACTCTCATTTGTAGATATTCCATTAAGAAGGGCCTAAAATATTTGGGCTTCACAAAGAAGGAAAATGACTATGGTTATAATGATTAGATATCTCTATACAAAAGAATTGAAAATAGGTTCAAACATGGTGTAATAATCACTCTAAATCAGAGTACTATTAACCATAACAAAATCAATACTATTGGAAACTCGTGTTTAATAGCTTACATTCCCAAATGGATCCAAAAAACATTTAGAAGGAAGTGTTTCAATTTTATATGTAGGTGAATAAATGAAAAGGATTCCATGGTTGTTTTCAATTGGAAAAGGCTATCCAAACCTCAATATTTTTTGGGTTGGGGCTTAAGGAACATCAAAAATGTTCAATCAAGCCATACATATAAAGACATTATAGAGATTAATTAGGCATGGGATAAGGAATGCATTTATGAGGTAGAAATATGTTAAACCCCTATATATGGAGTACTGGATATCAAAAGATACAAAGGCACACCACCTACTCCATTTGATTAAAAGCACTACTGGAGACATTTCCAATTATTTTATCTTATATAGAATGGGATGTAATCAATGGAAAGAAAATGAGGATCATGGAATATACTTAGATAGGGATACAGCGTAATTACAAGTTGTCATAGGCATTATTGCAAATTCTTCATGGTTAAAATATTCATTTTTTGTGTGATGCATCTTCCAAGATAAAAAAAATGCTTGGAGATAGATATGGAAACCAACAAATGATGTAGGGTTAACTAGAAGCAAGGATGAAGAGTGAAATTCATTTTTGCAAGTTGTGGTAAATAATGCCATCAAATCCAATAAAGAAGAGGATGAATTATGTATCGTTCCATGAATCATACTTTGGATATGTATGTTGTAAAACTAGGATATGATTCTCTCTTTGGAGTGTTGATGTTTTGGCAACATTGGGAAAACATTCTCTCAGAGTGGCCATGTTGAATTGGTTGAGGAGAATGGCCCACGCATAGTTGTTGGATTACTGAGAGGAGGGTGAATCAGTAATAGAGAAATTTAATCCCTTTTAACCATATAATCTAAGTGTTATATCAATGAAGCATTATCATCCAATAACTGCAGAGTAAATAAGAAATGAACAAATGAACAATCATACACATACACAGTACACTAGTGTTTTATGTGGAAACCCAAATTGGGATAAAACCATGGAAAGATTTTTCTTATATGTCTTGAAGAATTACATTCATTGGAAGCACCAACTTCCTTTTTTTTCCAGGTACAACTGAAAGGAGGTTCCAACCCCCTAGTTTCTCTGGCTACAACTTGAGGGAATCTCCAACTCCCCAATTCTCTGGCTACAACCAGAAGGATACTACAACCCCCTATGTTCTCCGGCTACAACCAAAAGGTGGCTACAACCACCTGTCCTTGCCCCATCCCGCCAGACTGAAGTAGAAGTAGAATGATGGAACCACTGTCACACTATCACTGTGAGATATACCGTTGTAAACCTGTACCAATAAATCTGAACCATGCATCAACTTGTACCTCAACTTGTCATCAACCTGTACCATAAACAAGTGCATCAACCATGAACCAACCTATAATCAACCTGTACCATAAACAAGTGCATCCAACCATGTACCAAGTATGTACCAATCATGTGTCAACTACTCATCAACTATGACTCATCAATATGTACCAACATCATCAACTATACACCTCATGTATGTGCACCAACTCATCAACTATTTGTCTCAACCATGTACTGAACATGTACCACAGCCAAAAGCCCTCATCAATTTCATCATCCAAATATTATTTGTAGCTCTATAATAGACCTGGTGTATATGATCACATTCCTGCAAATCTTCCTTAACTTTAAAAACAAGAGACTATCGTTTTCATCAAACTTTTCTTTAGTCTCACATGCCTAGTTTTGGATTAGTCAACAACCCTAAATTAAAGTAATCATAACTTTGAACCTATAATGTATAAAGATCTAAAACTGATACACAATTTTATTCAGTGTTTTTTATGCAATTCCTCCAAGTTTCACTACTTGGAACCTCTCATAAAAGGAGTTATAGCAAAAATGACATACCTTGCTGAATTATGGCTTATTCTAGAGAGAGACCTTGTAGAGTGTGCCCCGCGCAAAATATTTGATGAATTGATTTGAAATTATTACACAGCATACTAAATCTTGTACCCTAACCAACACATTTGGTCTCACTAAATTTGGATCTGTTATGAAGAAGTTATGAGATTTTTACCCGAAACACCTGATTTTGACTAGTTTCAGGACTAGCCACAAACCCTATTTTCCATGGAATGTAACTCCCAAAATAAATGACCCACAAGATGAATGTTTTACCACAGGTACTTGGATATGTTTTCTCACTTTCATAGAAATTTTAGGATCTGAATCATTATAGAAAAAACGCTATGGCAAAAATGGTGAGATGACCTGTAAATAACATACCTTAGAAAGCACCATCAAAAGAATTTATCATTCCTTGCATTTTCGCCTTCTTTTCTTCACTTTCCTCAGAATTTTGTCTTAGATATCATTTGGTTACCTCATAAACCTATAGATATTCAATATGCTCAAGTGTTATTCAAATGAGAGAGCCTTGCCTCTTATTTATACTCTTCAAGTAGCTTCCTTAAAAACATCTTCTAGGTCACTTGGCCCACTTTCCTTATTTTAGGGTTGGGTCCACTTCTAATTTATCCATTAAATTTATTATTGAAATAATTTATTTTGTATTCAATTTGAATTATAATACACCCATCACTTCACTTTATTATTTAACTTTTAAAATATTTTAAACCACTTTGATTACTTTGACCTTTTGGGGCTTCTAGATGACATATGAGGGTCTTCCAACTTCATAAGTCCATAACTCTCAAACCGTGAAGAGTTATGTGACGTTCTACATACCAAAATAAATGGAATGACATGTAATATCCATATAGAATAGTATTATCTAAAAACATATCATAACTCATACCATTACCCATCAAACAAACTTGGGTCCATTACCCAAACCTAGGGTCTCCAACTTCTCATGGCCATAACTCTCTAACCGTGAGGAATTATGTGACATTCCACATACCACCATAAATGAAATGACAAGAAATATCCATCTAGAATATTTTATTTGATAAAATCACTTTCCTTCATCTCATTATTCCACAATTAAGCATGGGTTCTCTTACTCCACAAATTGTCTTCCTGTGAGGGCTTTCACCATAATGGGATCTCTTTGGATTTCATCCATATTTACTTCTTATCAACAATGAAAAAACAATAATGAGTCATATTTACATCAAACAATATTGGGTCCATTACCCAAACCTTTGTTCTACGGGTCTTTCTTCAAGGGTTGACATCAATGACAACCAACCTTAATCAACAATCTCCCCCTTTGGCATTGATGGAAACACTCTGATGCAACACTGAAATCATATCACTCATTCTCCCCCTAGAACCATGCCTCTTTCCTCTGCATATGATAAATCTCTCCCCCTTTGTCATCAATGGCAAAGGTATCTTTCCATCTGGGGTTGCTCCCCCCAAAAAACTGTCCTCTTATGGTGCTTCCTTGTGTACATCTAAGACATATAAGATAAGCATTCAAAAAGCATTCAAAAAGAATTCATTTTTGGAGTAGAAATAACTCCAAGTATTTCGCAAAGATATTCAAAGGCTTCCGGTGGAAGTGGTTTTGTAAAGATGTTTTCCACTTGTTCTTTTGTGCCCACATCCTCAACTCTGATGTTCTTTTCTGCAACTTGTTCTCGTAGAAAGTGATACTTGATTGGAATGTGCTTAGTCTTGGAGTGAATCACCGGGTTTTTTGAGATACTGATGGCACTTGTATTATCACAACATATTGGAATGGGATCATCATACTCAACCTATATATCTTTCAAACTTTGTTTCATCCAAAGAACCTGTGTACAACATGTTGTTGTTGCAATATACTCTGCCTCGGCTGTAGATAGAGATATCGATGATTGTTTCTTTCTTAGCCATGATACCAAACACTCACCTAATGAGAACGCTGCTCCATTGGTGCTTCGTCGGTCATCAATACAACCTGCCCAATCTGCATCTGTGTAGGCAATAAGTGATAGATATTTTCCTTTTGGATACCATAATCCAAACTCTTCTGTTCCTTTGAGATATCTGAAGATCCTCTTTACTGCTAATACATGTTATTCCTTTGGTGTTGCTTGCAATTGTGCCACCTGTCCAACTACCCGCATTACATCTGGTCTAGATGCTATCACATATAGTAGGCTGCCAATAATTGACCTATATTGCCTCTGATCTGTAGACTTTGAATCATCATCTTTGCTCAACTTACAATTGGTTTGCATGGGAGTGATAACTGGTTTGCAATCCTCCATTCCGAACCTCTTTAGCATTTCTCTGATATACTTGGTTTGAGAAATAAAAATTCCTTGCTTGCTTTGACATGTCTGAAGTCCCAGAAAGAAGTATAGTTCTCCAAGTAATGACATTTCAAATTCATTCTGCATGTCTTTTGCAAATTTCTGGCTTAACCTGTCATCATCACTACCAAAAATAATATCATCAACATAAACTTCAATTAATAAAATATTACCTTGACTTACCTTGATGTAGAGGTTGTTGTCTGCACTTCCTTTTCTGAACCCTGCCTACTGTAGATACTTATCCAATCTAGAGTACCAAGCTCTAGGAGCCTATTTTAGACCATAGAAGGCCTTCTTTAATTTACACACATAGTGTGTGTTCTCTGACAACTGAAATCCTTCTGGTTGTTCAATGTAAACTTCTTCTTGAAGTTCCCCATTCAGAAAAGCTGATTTTACATCCATATGATATACTTTAACATTCTTGGAGCATGCATAAGTTAAAATCAAATTGATTGCTTCCATTCTGACAACTAGGGCAAATGTCTCTTCAAAGTCAATTCCTTCAATCTGTGCATATCCTTTACATACCAATATAGCTTTGTTCCTTGTAACTTGTCCATCTTCATTCAATTTATTCCTGAAAACCCATTTTGTGCTAATCACATTTTTATTCTTTGGTCTTGAAACCAATTCCAAAGTGTCATTTTTCTCTATTTGATCCAATTCTTCATCCATGGCCTTATTCCAAAATTCATCCTTGCTGGCTTCTTCAAAACAGTTTGGTTCAATTGTAGATAAGAATGCTAGGTGTGTTTTCTCTAGTGAATGAATTTTTCTTCTAGTCTCAACTCCTGCATCTTTGTTTCCAATAATCTGATCTGAAGGATGATTCTTCTGTACTCATTTGCTAGGTGTCTTTGGATATACTTGTTGAAATTGCTCTTCTACTTCTATCGAATTCTCTTCATATTCATCTTCCTCTTCTTCTTCTTTTTCATCTTCTTCTTCAAAAAGTTGTTCAATTGATTTGTTTTCTTCTTTCTTTGATTTTGGTCTGCCTGTTTCATCAATTGTTACGTTGATGCTTTCCACAACTTTGTTTAATCTTAAATTGTAACACTTGTATGCTTTCCTTGTACTTGAGTAACCAACAAGTATTCCTTTGTCCACACGAGAGTCAAACTTTCTCATTCTGTCATCTTCTCTTTTGATGTAGCATTTGCTTCCAAAAACTCTGAAGTGCTTCACATTTGCTGGTCTTCCTTTCCATAGCTCGTAGGGAGTTTTATCAGTGTTGTTTCTGAGCATTACTCTGTTTTGAATGTGAACT
>JASDQU010011402.1:70196-97373 GCA_032191745.1 Picea mariana | reverse complement strand
TCATTATCATTCATTTCATGTTTAAGAAACATACTGTTAAACAATTGTCAAATTGACATATCAAATCATGATAAAAAAAATTGAAAAATAGTCATTGGAAAGCTAACACAATTCTTCACAAGTTTTGTTTTTACTGTAAAGTGAAATTCTAAATAAAAAAAATACTTTTATATGTTGGAAGTTGAATAACTTGTGAAAATACATTTTTTTTTCTCATAAAACAAGCAAAAGTGTAACCCACCTTCATGATTTCACCCTTTAAATACAACAAATATTTATCAATAGCTTATACAACGAATATTTATCAATAGTTTATACATCGAATTTGTTATATTTGTTTTAGTTTAAAGGATAGTGATAGATAGTGATTTTATTATATTGGTTTCGGTTTAAGGGACAAGAGTTAGATTCCATAGATAGCGAATTATACCTTTGAATGAATACAAAATTATACCTTGATTGACAGAAAATTTGTATAGTGTATGATAATATGGATCTTTATGGATCATTACTGTGTTTTTAGCAAGATCATGACTACATTTTTAGCAATATCATGACTGCATTTTTATGACAGTGAATTCATATATCAATTGTGGTTGCATTATGACAGTGTAGTAGTTGCATTTTATGGCTATGTAATAGTGCGTTTTGTGACTGTGTAATTGTGTTGTTGGTAATGGTTTTGTTGTTGTTGTGTATGATAGTTATAGTCGATATTTATGTATCATATGGATCATATAGTTATGGATGTTATTGATAATAGACAGTGACACCATTCATTTAATAGAGAACATTCTCATGTGTTAATAGCCAGCGTTGTTGTTGTTGACAGTGTATATTTAATAGACAGTAATAACTTGTATTTACTTGTTGACAACGATTTTAAGTCTGGACGATTTTTTTGGCATTGAATAGCGATTGAAGGGATTGGCCTTGATAAACACCAATTCAAGTGGATATATGGAATGTTTACCTTACCCTTTGATTTAATTTCAATTTACAGGTTTCTGACTAATGAAGTCTTCATAACTAGATTGCAGATTTCTATTTAAAGATTCTTAACTGTTTACAATTTTCGTTTAAAGGTCATTTAACAATTGCTTAGGATTTGTGAAACCCCTATCACTAATTAATTTTCTACACCATTTTGTTTTATCCTTGTCGATGGATCATCTGTATATATATTGTGCAGTTGGATGAGGCGAGTTGTCTGATTGAAAGGCTATTTGGATTGAAGATGTTGTAATGGTTTAATGACAAGGTTGATAGGGAAGCACTGTTAATTTAGATGATATTTTTCATGTTAAACGATAATTTTTTCATTTTAAGATTCTTTGTTCCTGTCATATTTATAAAGGATTGAATTTTAAAATAGAAGGTAAGGAAGAAATTATCCTTTTTGATATCGACCTGGAAAAGTTAAAGTGTAGTTGATTTATTGATCAATAAACAATTGAAAGGAAGGGTAAAATATACTTGAAGATGTTATAATTGAATAATAAATTATGATTGGTTATGCCAATTAATCACTATGAGCTATGTTCTATTATTGGGTTATATGCACGTATGTTAATGGATTGATATGTATATTATGGTTTGGGTTGGATTTTAATGGCAGATGGTTATCTATTGTCAGACCTCAGGTGACTGACTTGTAAGAAACAAGAAGGCTATCTGGTTCATGGCACTATTTAAAATGTATCAAACGTACTTATCCTATGTCATTTCCATTTGGTTGTTTGAGTGCTTCGATTATCGTCTACTTCTAATGTTGACACTTTAAGTTTGGACTTATAAAATTTGGATCATGTCACGATTTAAGGTTGATTGGTTTATGTTGTGCCTTAGTTACAATCATGCTTGTGACCATGTGGAAGCATGATTACTTATGATTGGGTTATTGCACACATGACTTATAAGGGCTCCTATTGACTAGGCCTTGGGTCTTGTGCTTCCCGATATGGGCATTGTTCGTTGTAATTGATGTTGGTATTTGGTCTCGTAATGCATGTTGGATAAGTTATCAAGCCCATGAGTGTTGCAGATGGCTCAGTCATCGAGGCATGGCTGGAGAGAAAGGCGATGTGATTCACACTTTGTGATTACGACCTCCAGCATGAAGGTCCACAGGGCAGTCATTCAAATAAAGGGGAGCACTCTTCTATGATGGAAGACGCTCCTACCGCAATTGAACATGGCAGTCGAAGACGTGTCATGGGAATTGTTTGAGGAATGGTTCCAGGAGAGGACCAGAGCATTTGGATCAGTCGGAACCACTACCATAGGATATTTTCTAAAGGCCCATCAAATTCATGTAGCGGTGAATAACGGCCAGGAAAAGGACCATTCAACTATGCTCGAGACATTACGTCTCATCGCTAACCAGAACCTTAGTATTTTGATAGATCTCGGTGTTACAAAGAGTGTCATTCTGGGGCAACGTTAAACAAAATTAAGGTAAAGTTATTCAAACATGATGAGCTTATCTTTATAGAATTGGCTTCGGGAGCCAAACAAAAGGTTGGTAGGAAGGTTACAGGCTGTAGCCTTAACCTCAAATATTTTGTCACTAGGGCCAACCTGTACGTCACGATATTAGGATCTTATGACCTCGTGATCAGTATGGACTGGTTGGAATTGCATGAGGCAATAATCAACTGTAAGATGAAATGGTTGAGCTTGGTCAATGATGAGGGAAAAATATGACTGATTGTAAGTCACAACCAAGGATTTTCCCTGAGGTTCATCTCTTCCCTACAACTACGGAAGAGCATGCGCAAGGGATGTAAGCTTTATGCGATGCTTGCATTAAATGAGAAGGGAGTAGAGGAAGGTCTAGAAAACCTTCTGGTGGTGAGAGAGTTTGTGGACATCTTCCCAGAGGAGTTACCTGTGATGTCGCTGGAGAGGGACTTGGAATTTACCATAGACCTAAAACTGAGAAATGAACCGAGAGCAAGAACACCTTATCGGATGTCGACCCTAGAGTTAGAGGAGTTGAAAATGAAACTGAAGGAGTGGTTGGATCTGGGACTTATACTTCATAGTGTGTCACCGTGGGGTGCACCTTTTATTTTCATAGGAAATAAGGATGGATCATGGAGAATCTGCATTGACTACTGTCAATTGAACAAGGAAATGATCGAGAATCATTACCCATTGAAAAGGATTGATGATATGTTTGATCAGATGAAAGGCAAAACGGTTTTTTCAAATATCAAATTGTGATTGGGGTATCACCAGTTACAGCTCAAGGAGGATGACACCCCTAAGACCGCCTTTAAGATGAGGTTTGGACATTACAAGTTTACTGTTTTACGTTTTGGACAGAAAAACTCCCCTTGGGTATTTATGAGTTTGATGAATGGGGTGTTCCGTGAATACTTGGACAACTTCGTCCAAGTATTCATTGACAATATTTTGATTTACTCTTGGATGTTGGAAGAGCATGACAAGAACTTGTGCTTGGTAATGTCTGCGAGAGAACAAATTGTATGGGAAATTGTCTAAATGCTCATTTTATCAATCGAAGATTCACTACTTAAGGAAGGTCATCTTCGGTGAAGGTATCGTCATGGATCCAACAAAGGTCGAGGCTATTATGGAATGGCCTGAGTCGACGAATGTCCCAGAAGTGTGTAGCTTCATGGGTTTAGCAAGATACTATCGACGATTCATCTAGGGTTTTTCTAATATAACAAATTGGATTACGAAATTGCAGAAGAAGAACAAGAAGTTTGTTTGGACCAAGAAATGCGCAGAAGCATTTCATAGGCTCAAGGAGCTGTTCAAAATAACAACGATACTAAAGGTCCCTGACACGGATGTGAACTTATTGGTATGAATTGACGCATCCAAAGAAGGCTTAGGCGGAGTCTTGATGCTAGATGGTTGAGTGATCGCTTACATCTTGAGGAAGTTGAGAAGGCATGAGGAGAACTATGTGACGCATGATTTGGAGTTGTTAGCCATTGTTTATGCCTTGCGATTTTGGAGACACTACCTTATTGGACAAAAATTCAAACAAAAAATGGACCACTGGGGACTACAACACATCTTTACATAAAGCGACTTGAATGCGCGACAACGACATTGGTTGGAATTTATTAGCAAGTATGATTTTGAGATTACCTACATAATAGGGACAATTAACAGAGTGGTGGATGCTTTGAGTCAGAGACCACGCATAGTTTTGGTGATGCCTCCTCAGATGAATATACATGAAAATATTCTAACTTTACAACACGACGATGACTGGTACAAAGAGGTCAAGGATTTTATAGGACAAAACACAATAATGATACCAAAATTTGAAGGATTTACTATGGAAAACGATTGACTATTAAGATTTAAAAGTTGAATTTATGTACCCCCCAACGACGAGTTGATGATTTTGATCCTAAAAAAGGCTCACAATGTAGTTTACATGGCTCACCCAAGAGTCACGAAGATCAGGGCAGACCATAAACTCTTATTCTTCTGGAAAGGAATGAAGGTAGACATAGTCAACTACGTGGAAAGATGTCTAGAATGTTAGTAGGTGAAGGTTGAACATAGACATCGGTAGGATTACTACATCCACACACAATTCTAGAATAAAAATGCAAGGTCATTTAGATGGATTTCAATATTGGATTTCCACTGACGGCAAGGCAAAACTACTCAATTTTTGTTGTAGTTGACACTTTGACGAAGAGTGCTCATTTTATTACTATGCATATGACGTATCAGGCACTTGACATAGCTAGAGTTTTTTTCAATGAGATTGTGAGGCTGCATGGCATGTCGAAGAGAATTATTTCCGATCGAGGATCGGTGTATACTAGATGATTTTGGACTAGTTTCCAAGAGGCCTTGGGAACCCAAATTAACTTTAGTAGTGTGTATCACCTGGAGACAGACGGACAGATCGAACAAAAAAAACAAATCTTGGAGGATATGTTGTGCATGTACGTAATGGACCAACATAAGCATTGGGAATAATTCTTTCCACTGGTAGAATTCACATAACAATAGTTATCAAAGCACCATTAAGATGGCGCATTTCGAGCTTCTTTACGAGCGATCGTGTCAGACGCCCTTGAGTTTGGGATCGGCTTGAGGATATGGTCCTGGTGGGATGTGATGCGATCCAATAAATGGAAGAACAAATGAAAACCCTAAGACAAAGGATAAAGGAAGGGCAGGATCAGAAGAAGAGTTATGGCGATCCGCGTCGTATCGATCATAGTTATGAAGTTGGGTATTGAGTCTTCTTGCTGCTGAAACCGCATAAGAGTTCAAAAAAGTTTGGAAAGGTGCTAAAATCTCTTCTAGGTTTGTGGGATCTTGTGGGATTGTGTAAAAGAGAGGGCTCGTGGCCTATCGACTAGCCTTCCCTAATTATTTGAGGTTTAGGCACAATGTTTTTCATGTATATGTTTTGAGACATTATATTAGTGATCCTACACATGTTATTGACATGAGTTCCTTGCAGGTATTTGACAAGGGTGTGATCACGGTGGATCCAATATGCATTATGGACCATCGTATTTGACAGCTATGATGTCGAATAGTAGATCAGTTCAATGTCCAGTGGGACAACTATAGTGTGCACTCGACGACCTAGGAGGATGCATATGATATGCGCCAACAATTTCATTTTTGTTTGAGAGATAGACCTTTATACTATGATACACTTTACTTTGACACTTATATACTGTGAAACTTTGAGACAAAGTTTAAACCAAGAGGGGGAGTATGTAAAATCTCACTCTTAGATGCACTGAGAGAACCTATTCTTTGAGGACACTTCTGTGCAAGTGATTCGGGTTATTATATCTATTGGTCATTTTGATTATGATTATGATATATTATGGATTTGATTATTTGTTATTTGGTTTTATTACATAGAAATGTGTTATTGACTGGGTTCTCCAAGGTGTTGAGGAGTTTGGACCTCGAGGATGAAGAGGCATAAATGAAACCCCTTGGACTCTAGATCGAGTCAGGGTGTGGAATGTTCGGTTAAATGTTGTTGATGTGACATATGTACATATGATTAGATGTTATGATGACTGATTATTATTGCTGACATGATTTGTCGATGGATGCAAGATGAAGATAGCTTAACGACGAGAATCAGATGTGGATTAGAGGAGTCACACAAGACAATTAGAGACTTTGAGGGAGAGGTGTGGTTGTAGCCCTGCCACAACCTGCTAGCACTTTCGTTGTGGCTTGAACTGTAGGTTAATGATTACCTAGTTCAAGAAGACTCACGATGGCATGAAGGAAGATTGTGACAGTCGCTCATGATGATTATAAGGGTCTTGCAATAAGGCGGGGACATTATTCCTTAGAGGCCCTTAGTCTCCCACAAGATGACCTGATGGAGTATTGACTCCAGGGGTTTGATGTCTACGAAAGTCAATTAAGAGGTGAGTGGCACCCTTTAAGAATATAGTGCTTATTGAAGGGCACGTCATGCAAGGAAAACATAAAGAGGTGAGTGGAACCCTGGAGCACCTAGTGCATCCTAAAGGGAACGTCGTGGTTTTAACTCATAAGTGAATAAACCTAGTCGGCCTTAAAATGTATGATGTGATAAGTAATATTTGAAAATAATTTTCCCTAATAAAAATGTTGTCCAACCTAGTGAAATTAAAACCTACTTCTAAGTAGAACATGTGGTCAAAAAAAATAAAATAATAAATGAACATGTAACAAGAAGGGGGGGTAAGAAATTCAAATCTATTTATTAAAGTCAAAATTATAATAGAGTATTAAAATTTTAAAAAGGGAAATGGTTGTTTCTATCTACTTTTTCTAATTTAATTTTTAGTTAAAAAGAAAAGGGGGTAAATGGTTATTTTATCTACACTTGCTAAATTAATTTTTAATTAAAGAGGAAAAAGGGTGAATGGTTGTTTTGTTGACACTTCCTAAATTGATTTTTAGTTAAAAAGCGAAAAGAGGGAAACTTAAAAGAAATAGGAAACTTAAAGAAGAGGGGAAACATAAAGAAAAAGATGAATTTCTAACTTAGTAAAGAATCTTGCCTTTGGAAGTTTCTAATTCTAAACTCAACTAGGAATTAAGTAATGCGTAAGTCATTTAAGAAGTTTAAGGGAACTTTGGGACACCGAAGAGCATTTTTAGGAATGCTCTTAGGTGGATGAGGGAAATAAGAATATTTAATTTATTAATAAAATAGATTTTATGGTGCAACTAGGGGATGGACGACATGTCTACGGGGGATGTTTTTCCTAATTAATTTAATGAAAAAAGAATTTGATTAGAATTTGGGAAACTAATTACTTAAAAACTCTATAAAAAGGATGGAGTTGTGGGAGCATGGATCTCATCTTTTTGCATAACGTTACACTACTAAAATTTTACCTTGACTGAACTTTCTCTTGTGGCAGTTAGAATACCGAGCTCAAGTAACGAGTGGTAGCTCGACCTTGCAAGGCAAGCTGGGTGGTAGCATTCTCTGGTATTGTGTGCGTGTCCCCTTTATGGCTAAGGGGGCTGAGGGGGAAGAATAGTACCCCTAGCATTGGCTGGGAGGTACTGGTGAGGTCACATCATTTGGTAAGAGAAAGTTGGATGGATCATATGGGACATTGACATAGATCTTTCACATTTGGTTACGATACACATGTGTATATTTTTGAATGGTAGTTTAGTATTGTTCTCGCTCCTTCATTACTGTACTTATACTGTGTAAAGATTATGTTTTATTCAATGTTTTATGATCAAGAACTTAAAGTCATCCCAATCTTATTCTCATTGTATGTTGAATTGATTTCCCACGATGAACCCAAAATCTGATTGCATTGACTTCTCTGCGTTTGTTTTTATTGATTAATACGAAGAAAAATTGAGTTTTTATCTTTTGTCCCTTATCCTCCAGTTATTAATATGTGCCTGAGCAGTCGGCCAATAGCTGAATCGATGGTCGTCACTACTGTGTTTAAAGACCTATATATTCAAATGCCCTTCTTTCCTATGCATGGATAATAAGTGAAGGATGAATTTCTCCTAGCTATCTATCCCTTACTTATCTATGCATTTTTATTTTCTGATTGATATCTAATCCTTGCGCCCTCCTTGTGAATTTGTATCTCTATGTTTTCTTGATTGATTATCTCTACGTTTCCTGTGAATGATTACCTCTTCCTTTCCTTGAATGATTAAATCTGTGTTTCTTGATATGTTTAAACTCTGCTTTGAATGATTAATCTTTGTGTTTCTGTGATTGAGTACCCATGCGTTTTGAATGGTAAATTGTCTAATCTCTGCATTATATTACTTACCATTACGATTTATTACTCGGTGTTTTTAATTGCTTACACTTGACAATCTCTGCATGTCGAACATTAAACTCCAACGTTTGAGTAGGAAATATATCTATGTTTTTAATTAACCATGAATCTACCAAAAATTTCATTGTACTTTACCTGCATTGATGAACCACGAATTTACCAACGATTTCATTGCTACTTACCTTCGTTTTCCATGAACCAAAAATTTACCAGCGTTTTCCTTGTTGCTTTACCTACATTTTGATGAACCATGAATTTACTAGGGATTTATCATTATATTTATCAATAGTTTATACAACGAATATTTATCAATAGTTTATACAACGAATGTTTACATAGTTTATACAACAAACATTTGTCGATAGTTTATACAACGAATATTTATAAATAACTTATACAACGAATCTTTATCAATAGTTTATACAACGAATTTGTTATATTTGTTTCAGTTTAAAGGATAATGATAGATAGCGAATTATACCTTTGAATGACAGCGAAATTATATGTTGATTGATAGCGGATTTGTACAGTGTATGACAGTATGGATCTTTATGGATCATTACTACATTTTTAGCAAGATCATGTCTTCTTTTTTAGCAATGTCATGACTGTGCTTTTATGACATTGAATTCAGATATCGATTGTGGTTGCATTGTGACAGTGTGGTAGTTGTGTTTTATGGATGTGTAATAGTACATTTTGTGACTGTGTAATTGTGTTGTTGGTAATGGTTGTGTTGTTGTTGTGTATGACAATTATGGTCGATATTTATGGGTCATATCGGTCATGTAGTTATGGATGTTATTGATAATAGACAATGACACAATTCATTTAATAGACAACATTGTCATGTGTTGATAGCTAGTGTTGTTGTTGTTGACAGCATATATTTAATAGACAGTAATAACATGTATTTAATTGTTGACAACAATTTGAAGTCTGGATGATTTTCTTGGCATTGAATGTATTGGCATTGAATAGATATTGAGTGGATTGGCATTGATAAACAATAATTCGAGTGGATATACGGAATGTTTACCTTACCCTTTGATTTAATTTAAATTTACATATTTCGTGACTAATGCAGTCTTCATAACTAGATCGCAATTTTCTATTTAAAGATTTTGAACTGCTTACAATTTTCATTTAAAGGTCATTTAACAGTTTGTTAGGATTTGTGGAACCCTTATCACTAATTAAGTTGCTACACCACTATGTTTTATCCTTGTCGATGGATCATATGTATATATATTGTGCAGTTGGATGAGGTGAGTTGCCAGATTGAAAGGATATTTGGGTTGCAGATGTTATAATTGTTTAATGCCAAGGTTGATAGCGAAGCATTATTAATTTAGATGATATTTTTAATGTTAAACGATAATTTATTCATTTTAAGATGCTTTGTTCCTATCATATTTCTAAAGGGTTGAATTTTAAAATAGAAGGTAAGGAAGAAATTATTCTTGTTGACATCGACCTGGAAAATTTAAAGTGTAGTTGATTTATTGATCAATAAACAATTGAAAGGAAGGGTAAAATATGCTTTAAGATGTTATAATTGAATATAAAATTATGATTGGTTACGTGAATTAATCACTATGAGCTATTTGCTATTATTGGGTTATATGCGTGTATGTTAGTGCATTGATATGTATATTATGATTTGGGTTGGATTTTAATGGTGGATGGTTATCTATTGTCAGTTATCTATTGTCAGACCTTGGGTGACTCCCTTGTCAGAAAATGGCACAATTTAAAATGTATTGAACATAGTTATCCTGTGTTATTTCCAATTGGTTGTTTGAGTGCTTCGGCTATCCTCTGCGTATAATGTTGACAATTTATGTTTGGGCTTCTGATGTTTGGATCGTGTCACGATTTAAGGTTGACTAGTTTATGTTGCGCCTTAGTTACAATCGCGCTTGTCACCATGTGGCAACATGATTCCTTATGATTAGGTCATCGTGTTCACGACCAATAAGGCCGTATGTTTACTAGGCCTTGGGTCTTGTGCTTCCCGATGTGGGTGTTGTTCATTGTAATTAATGTTGGTACTTGGTCTCTTAACGCCTCAATACGTTTGGTTTTGCGCGTCGTAGAGGTTTCTAGATATTCGTCATCAAAGTCGTTATGTTGGGTTTGTTGATGTTGTCCTTTATCTTGTAGGCGTTCTCTTGATTGTGTCGGGTGGGTAGCCATTTTTATATGTGCATTCATTATTGCATATTTCGTCTGGTTGCTTGATGTGATAATACGTTGGGTCGTTGTTGTTTGTTTCCTGAATGTGTAAGTTGTGTTTTTCATCAAGCTATGTTGATTAATTGTTGTCATCGATCGCCTTCTTTCTTAAAACAAAAAAAAACAAAAAATTGTGTCGCATCTCTTGTAGTCGTAACGATGGGGGCGTTACACAAGTGTTGTTGCAAAAAAAAAAAAACTTATTTATATTGCTATATGTATTTATAGAGAGCGTAAATCTACAAATTCCCACAGAGGATTTATGCTCTCTATATATATATATAGCATAAATCTACAAATTACCACAGATGATTAATACTGCTATATAGATATTTACACAGAGCATAAATCTATGAATTACCACAGAGGATTAATATTGCTATATATGTATTTACACAGAGAGTAATTAGGAATTCCCACAAAGGGTTAATACTACTATTTATAATTATACAGAGGATAAATTTCGAACTCCCCACATAGGGTTAATATTTCCATGTAAATACAGACTGAAAATTATGAAAATTCCCTACGGAGTACCAACAACAGACAAGTCTGAAAAAAAACAAATCACATAGCAAGTGTTGGGATCTCTAGACGAATCCTAGAGGGTAATAATAACAATATTTCAACAACGAATAAAAGAAAAACGCAGAGGGTTTAACATTAAAATGGTTTGGGCCACATTCCGACTCGGAGAGGACCATACTGAGTATACGTTAAAATCCTAACAGTAAACCAAGAGGGAAACACAATAGCTCTCCAAACCCGAAACCATAAACCCGGTGGAAATCCCGGGTAGAAAATTTCTATGGGGCGCAACTGTCAACTCTCAAACAGAGAAAGGAAAACATGAGGCCTATTATTTTGAGCTCAACCAATCACATTTGCAATCAAACCGAGATCACATCACAAAATACTTCTCACAGAGGTCTTAACAATGAATTCGTTACTCACCTTGATGCATAGAGAACCCCGAGTATGCGTTGTTGTTTTCTTCATCGCACACGAGAGTCGAACCTCAACAAAGCACACTAATCGTGTTTCAACGCAGAGACAAAACTCATGTTACAGGACCAAAGGGGAAAATAACAATTAACAAATACTACCTTGAGGGTCCCGTTAGAGGACTAAACACAATAGGTATGCACCATTACCTTTCCATGTGAAGTCGAGGAGATGGAGAGCCTGTATTGGGCGCGATTGCCTAAGTGTCATTCTGGAGTGTACGGGAGAATCCTCACCATTAATGAACCAAACCAAGAGTAAATTCCACAGAACCCGACCTGTCATCCAACTCAAACGATTTTTGAACCACTTCATTGTTGAGTTATGTTAATAGTCAGGTAGGGTTTAACAATGTTAGGAATATGGTTATGTTTGTGGCCCTAGAAAAAAAAATATTGTTATGGTATATGGTTGTTACATTATACTAAAGTCGTACGTTGTTATGGTATCCATATAACAGTCCATATGTTAAACAATATTTATATGCTATGGATAATGTTAGAGTAAGGGTATCCATATGTTAGTNTTAGGGTTATGATATCCATTAGATAGTTTATATGGTAAACTATATATATATTGATATGGATAGTGTTGGTGTTATGTTATCCACACGATAGTCTATGTGGTAAATGATGTATATCATTATGGCTAGTTTTAATGTTATGGATAGACTATATGATAGTCTATAGTCTATAGTATTTTACATGTTGTATTATGGATAACATGACATGTCATAGACATGGTGGTTATTCTAAGGGCTATGATAGCCCTGGTCACAATTTTCTTTAATACAAATAAGTGTTGTAATCCAATAACAACGATAAATATGCTATACATATAGTAAAGGAATAAATATATGTTTAAATGGATTATCTTTGTGCCACAATCAAATCTTTGGAGAGTCAAGAAACTTTAATGTTTCCTAACAAAAAAAAATATTTGGGAAATTTGTGTTGGTATCTGACTCCATATGCGAGGTTTCAACTCCATTTCACTAATATTTGAAAAACAATAAACAAATTGTTAAAATATTTAAAGTTTATTTAAAAATTACATTAGTGGAATTGTTAAATAATTAAAGTAAATTTAAAAATTACAACATATGATGTTATATACAATAGAAAATTTCAGGGAAAAAATGTTCATAAAATGAATAAAAATACTAAGTTTTTATTATAAGAGAATATGTTGTCCCAAATGAATACACATCAATTGTAACAAAAAGTATACAAAAGTATATGGATTCTTCAAAATTACCATTTTCCCAAAATGAATACAAATCAATTGTAACAAAAAGTATACAAAAGTATAAAGATGTTTCAAAATTACCATTATATTTGTTTTTCACATCAATAAGTCATAAATGTTTTTGATTGTGACCTGTTTGGTAAAGGAAGAAGATCATGGATTGAATCCATGTTTGGTGCAAGAGGGAAAAAATTATTGTTCATAATTATGTTTGTACATTGGTTATCTCTTCGGATGGGAAGACAATTATCTCCAGACATAGATAAATAATCTATTTCTATATGAGCCATTCTTCCTTTGTTCAGATTATAATAAATGTATGGAATTTGAGCATACTTGCACATGATTATAATAATTCCAAAAGATCAAAATGGAAGACATTCAACACATTCCATGTTTATTTTGGTTGTCATTTCTTCTAATAATATCCATATTAAGCCTCTTCCATCATAAAAATATCCTTCTTTTTGACTCCTTTGACATTGACCATGTTTAAAATCTTCCATTTCATCAATGCACCAAATAAATGTAGATCCATCATTAACAATACATATCAACTGTTTTGAATGTATTGTTAGACACATAGGTCGCTTACTACGTCATGTATGGATGAAATGAATACCCAATTTTTATGATTTATATCTAATAAATGCATTCTATATGAATATAAATCATCCTCTTTAGATACTATTTGCATCTGTACCCAATATAATTTACCTTTAAAAAACATTGTATCTTTTGGAGTTGTCGGTTCAATACCCCTCAAATAAAGTATTTGGCATGTTAATAACTTTCGTTAATTGGAAAATTCATATGTAGAATTAGATGGTAAATTTGACTGTTGTTAGTTTAATTATTGTGCAAGACAATGACTTGCCAAGTGTCCTTAGTTATTGGGCATATGTAAGAGACAATATTTTTATTAATTAAATGAAGGGAACAAAAGGAAAAACCAAGTTAAAAGGATATGATCATGAATCCATGAGTGGGGAACAAGATAGACATAACCTTGGGAAAAGGGGATAAGTGTAAAAATTCAATTTTGATGGTTGACACACGTTGGAAATTAGGGATTTCCAAGGCTGTGAATTTCCAAGGAGGGAAAAGAGATTGGAAAGAAAGGAAGATCTAGGAAAAGAATATAAGCACATGTGTGAGGAGGCAGGATGATCCTTAGCATGTGTAAGGGAGAAGGGAGTTTCTCTGGAAAAAAAATTCAAGAAACAAAGAATACGCAATGGTTGTTGTGTAAGCACGAAAGTGTTAGGAAACTACAGAAATACGAAAGGAATTGTTGGACAATGAGGAATGGTTTTCCATTATGGATTCATGATCAAGCTTGAGGGTGACTAGATCAAGTTTCTTGACTAATCCACTCTACAGTTGGGTGGAACTTTGTTGTTCCTTCTATTTTCCCAGGTTCCAATTATATATATATCTTCTTTTTCATTACATTAGTGTTTAATTGTATGTTTGATATGCATCTATTACTAAATGCTACCAATATTATTATAATACAATCAATATGGAAATCAGAGATGAATTAACATATCTATGGCTGACTAATATGATGGATACAATAATACTAGAATGAGAAAGAAAATAGACATTCGGAACATGTTTAAATAACAATATGGTAAATATGTATATTTTTCCTATAGTGTGAAAGATCGATAAGCATAAGTAAACATATGGTAATTTCATCAAATGATTTGAGAAATTAGATCGGAATTTATAAAGAAACTATTCAGTCAAATCCATTATTATTGTCTTTCCTTTTTAAATATTACATGTTTACGAGTGTCATAATTCATATTACAATCACAAAATAACTGAGCAATGTATAAAGTTTGATTATGAAAACATGTTAAGGCCAACATACTAAAGAAGTATTAATTCTTTGACTTCTTCCTCGTGATCTTAGGAAACAGAACCCAAATACCTTTTCCTATGCATTTATTCAAATACGCTATCCATAAAGAAATATCACTTGCAACAAAAACATACAATGCATAATTAGTATGTATGCAATGAACTCGTTAACTAAAGAAGAGAAGTACAAATACAAAAAGTTTGGAGGCGTCTACTTATACTTGTACATGGAGAATCCCAAACCAAGAGGCACCTGGAAAATGAAAGATTGAGCTTGATTTTTTTATGGGTCCTTGCAAAACAGGGGCCCATCATTAGTTTGATATCTTTATGAAATCGTTAATATCTAACTATTTAAGCTCATTATGAAATAAACCGAAAGAACCTCATAAAGATAAATATAATATGTAAACCTATAAAATAATTAGGATGGAAATTAAAGTAAACAAAATAATCTTTAGGAAAGTTTTATGTTTCATCAGATTGTGAACCACAGGACAGACACAACCTTACTCGTATTTTTCACAAATGCGTTAATAAATTGAGTAGAATTTAATAATGAAATTATATTCCTGTATGTGTTTAATACACATGCAATTGATATGTGAACATGTAATTATAGATTATAAACCATGATACAAAATTTTTAAAAAGATTCTCTGAGAGATCTATAACATAAATATTGATCAATAAAAAATCAAGTCAGAATCATGTTAAAACAAATAAAGGATACACGGAAAATCAAATAATAAAGTTTGACCAGAACCAAACCAAAAATCTGAACATTGGGTTATGTAACGCCCAATAAAAACATTGCACAATATAAATCCTTTTCATAGTATAAACAAAATCTAGTATTAGAGTAAGTAAATGAGACCCGACTCTACAATAGCCACAAGTTAGGAGGGTTGTCGCACACGGTAAGGCTTGACTTTTTTTGTCGACCAATTCGAATAAAGGTCTTGTTTATATGAATAAAGATGAGTTTGGTTTAATACCTGATAACTCTGGTTATCCCAATAGTTACGATAAAATTAACAGGTAACCTATGCTTGTAAATACAACTCTGAGATGATTAAGGAAAAAATCTATGCAATGTTTTTCAAATCAAGCATAACATAGAGAATTTACTAGATACAAAGGGATACTCTGAAAAACATTTACTATGAATTAATAACTAGACAGAGATAGTGTTATCACAAATAATGAATAATCATTCTTAAAGATGTATAAATATAGTACAATAAGACCTCAAGTAATTATTATTTTAGCAGACAAAGATTAACCCTCAAACATTCTTTTAAACTTTTCAAATCAAGTAATAATGTATTCCTCGAAGATCTTCTATGGAATATATAATTATTACCTGATAAGAGGAAATGAATAAACCATGGCTTCCAGAAATGAAAATTTCTTTGAAGAGTAAACATTACCCAAGATATGCAACACACTCCTTGTTGAGTGTAACCCTCAGTTGAAAGGAAGAAAAAACTGAAGAACTTGGTGAAGGAATAGTCACGGGTAAGATTATTGGTAAGGATTGTGGTAAGTCTCAAGACCGGGTAAGGAACAACTACCCCAGGATGTAAGGAATGGGAACTTAATCCCGGAATAAACCTCTTACAGAGAACACTGTCGGCTTTACCAAACTGAATAATGAGATTTTCCATAGTAATGAAACCTCTCCAAAACCAATGCTCTGCAAAATAGTTAACAAAATTAATCACGAGAAGTATAAAGGTAGGTGGTTAGGTTAAGTTTCAATCATTTAATTCCCTAGGCACATGATGTAGCGTAGCTGGAGGATTTGGATAGTGACCTAAAAGATCAACGGAAGAAAAAGTGTCATTTTCAAGTTGTAGTTTTTAAATTATAAAGGAGGGACTTTATGACACGCTGATAGGGAAGTCTTAAGGTGAATTATGAATACCAATATGGTTCAAATCATATTAACTACTTACCCTACAAGTTCAATAGTATAACCTTGTCATAGCCTTACACTATAGCATATGGTAGAGGCTTATTCCTAGGATAAACCTTATATAACGTTTATGCAATCTTTGATGACTTGTGTTATGTTTTAAATACCTTGGACAACCCCCACGATTCTCTTAAAAGATAAGAGATATATATGCATACTATACATAAGTAAACATATGCATATAATGCACTATAGGTACTTAGTGGACTTGAAAGGTAATAGAGATAAGATAAATACTTATATATAAGTAAACATATGCATATAAGCCACTATAGGTAGTTAGTGGAATTGAAAGGTAATAGAGTTGGGAATATATACATATATTTTATATATAAGTAAACATATGTATATAATCCACTATAGGTAGGTAGTTAGTGGACTTGAAAAGTAATAGAGTGTGGAATTAATTAAGTTACCTAATAGTATAGTTAGGTCTGATATTAATTACAATCAAATATCCAAGGGCATTACATATAAATTATGTGTATATCAGGGTTTAAATTTAAACCCACCTTACTTATTGCTAAATTCAGGTAGAATTTATCATGGTGATATCTAAATAAATTTCAAGTTATATATAATGTCATGATTGTTTAAAGAAAAAAAAATTATGCCTTAATTTTGAGGCAAGGAATTAATGAATAAATGGCATTTTACAATCAGGAGAAATAAATCACCTCCAATATCCATACATACTGCTCCAGATAAAAAATTCTAGACCATCTTCATCATGCAATGACTTTCCAACTATCCATCCATACTTTTGCTCACCAATATTGCCAATGAGTGAAAAAAATACAAAATTGCTAGTTTCAATGAAACCTACATTTGTAAAGAAATTTTTGAATGGATTTACTATAAAGTAATCTTTATACCCAAGCATTAGAGTAGGTACATAAAGCAGAACCATGGAGCAAACTGTACATTCAATTTTGTATGGATTCTTTGGAAAAGGCACATTCAAACGACATGTGTGTCTTATATGATTAATATAATTATATAATACAATATTCTTCTATATCCCAAAATTGAATTAGGAATCCATTGTGTTCTATGTGGTGAAGTCGCCAAGCTTCCACAAGTGATTGTCCATGTATGATTTTATTGCAATGTGTAAAGATTTAATGAAACCGAATTAAAGTTGATAATGGAAGCCATAAAATTATAATTTCCAATATATCCATAGGTAAAAACCTCCATATGCGAGGATCCATATTGAATTCACTAGAAATTTCATAAAATAATATAATAATTAGTAAAAACACATAACATTTAAAGAATTGAAAATTAAATTAGAATAAAATATATATTTATTATGTATAATTTAATTGTTGCAAAACAAATTCTTAGAATTGCATTTTTTAGAGGTATATTGTTGAACAAGATATATGACATATGCTTTATATCAAGAGTTAAAAAGTATTCAAAAACTACATTCAAAATTTGTAATCAAGATTACACTATATTTTGATTAGTAAATAGTACTCTAAGAGGAATTTCTAGATATATAAAAACATAATATCAAAAAATTAAAAATTCTTTTGTTGAATGGTATGAAGAGTGGGTCTAAGTTTCTTATTTGTTTCTTGGCATAACACCACAAATCATTTTTTCTCTATTTTTAGTATCTTTCGCACTTTTATTACCGTCAACACGAATTCCATTTTTCACCAATCTAGATTTTGGTTCATATTTGATGTCATTTTCTTACTTGTTGTATACTCTGCAAAATCCAAAAGATCTTTTTCCATAAGTTAGGAACCCAAACACAATTATTTTTTGTGTATCATCAATTTTAAATATTTTAGCTATTTTTTTCTCAGTTTTGGCTTGGAAAGATCTCCTTATCATCGATGTAGAACATTGATTTGACACCTCCTTCTCAGTCACAGTTCATCATTGAGATGTTTAAAAAAGAAGTGGGTTGATATTTAGATAGGTCCATTTATACTATGTTATCTTTAAAAAGAGAAGATATATTCAAAAATAGGTAAAAAATATATTTTAAACGAAACAAAATTTCAATGATATTGTATATGGAGCATAATATAAAAGATATCAAGATAAAAAATTAGTATAAAATGTAATGTTAGTTATACATGCATTTAATAAGGTTGGATATTAGTACAATTTATATTTTGAGGGGTTTTTATTTTTATATTTTTTGTTTGTGCTTTATCACTCTAACATCTAGTGACGAATGTTCAAGGGGCTCTCCACAAACGATAAGAGCACATGTCCCTTGACTTATGAGTTAGGCACAAAGTGATTCGAATATAATATTTTTTTCAATATTACTATTATTTCAATTTTGAGGGGTTTGTTTCTTCAAATCATGGATTTGTACTTGGTCAGTCTAACACCCAACAAGGGATGTGCAAGGGGGTTTCCACCAATGGTAAGAGCACATGTCCCTCAAATTCTTAGTTGGGAACAAATCTCACTCAAATGCAATCTTGTTTTGAATATTGATACTATTTATATTTTGAGGGTTTTTTTTTAGATCATGGATTTGTGTTTGGTGAGTCTACCATACAACAAAGGATGGGCTAGGGGGTCTCCACCAATGGTAAAATCACATGTTCCTTTACTTTTCATTTAGGAACAAATCTTACTCAAATACAGTAAATGTTTTTATATTATTACTATTTATATTTTGAGGGGTTTATTTTTTGAGATCATGGATATGTACTTGTTCAGTCTAACACCCAATGAAGGATGTGAAAGGGGGTGTCCACCAATGGTAAGAGAACATGTCCCATCACTTTTTTGTTAGGAAAAAATCTGACTCAATCGCAATCTTGTTTTGGATATTAGTACTATTTATGTTTTGAGGGGTTTGTTTTTTGAGATCATAGATTTCTACCTGGTCACTCTTACAACCAACGAGGGATGTGCAAGGGGGACTCCACCAAGGGTAAGAGAATATGTCCCTTGAATTCTGAGTTAGAAACAAATGTCACTGAAATACAATATTTTATTGTATATTACTACTGTTTAAATTTTGAGGTATTTCTTTATTGAGATCATATATTGGTGCTTGGTCAGAATAACACCCAAAGAAGGATGTGCAAGGGGGTCTCTACCAATGGTAAGAGAACATGTCCCTTGACTTCTGAGTTAGGAATAAATCTCACTCAAATGAAATCGTGTTTTGTGTATTAGTACTATTTGTTGATTAATTGGGTTGGTTGTCATTGATGTCAACCCTTGAAGAAAGTATGGTAGCGAATTTCGGTAGCAGAAAGGTTTGGGTAATGGACCGAAGTTTGTTTGATGGATATGTAATGCGTTTTGATATATTTGTAGGTAAGACTATTCTATATGGATATTACATGTCATGCCATTTCCGTTGGTATGTAGAATTTCACATAACTCCTCACAGTTACAGAGTTATGACCATGTGAAGTTGGATAACCCTCATGAGTCATCTAGAAGCCCAAAAGGTCAAAGTAGTCATAGTGGTTGCAAAAAAGAAATTATTTAAATAATAAAGTGAAGTGATAAGTGTACTATAATTCAAAGTGTATACAAAAGAAATTTTTAAATAATAAAGTTAATGGAGAAATTACTAAGTGGACAAGTGGTTAGAAGTGGGTTAGCCCTAAAATAAGAAAAATAGGTTAAAATGGTTATAAGTCAATTTAAATAATAAATTGAAGTGATGAGTGTACTTTAAGTCAAAGTGGATACAAAATAAATTATTTAAATAAAGTTAATGGAGAAATTATTAAGTGGACAAGTAGTTAGAAGTGGGTTAGCCCTAAAATAACGAAATTGGGTTAAGATTGTTAGAGGGTAACCCCTTGAGGAAGCTACATGAAAGTACAAATAAGAGGAAAGAATCTCTCATTTTTAATCACGCTTGAGAATATTAAATATCTACAAGTGACTGAGGTAACAAAAATATCTAAGATGAATTTCAAAGGGAAGGTGAAGCAAAGAAGGTTGAAATTAAAGGGAGGATAAATTCTTTTGATGTTGCTTTCTAAGGTATGTTATTTACAGGTAATCTCACCATTTTTGCAATAAATTTTTTATAGAATGATTTATACAATGAGATTTTGAGTTCATTGAGGAAACATATCCAAGTAGCTTTGATAAAAATTTCATCTTGTGGGTCATTTTATTTTTGGAGTTATACTCCGTGGAAAATAGGGTTTGAGGCTAGTCATGAAACTAGTCTAAAAATGGTGTTACGGGTAAAAACGTCATAACTTCTTCACAACAAATCCCAGTTTAGTAAGACTAAATGTATTGTTTAGAATATAGTCTGTAGTATTTTGTGTAGAATTTTTAGATCCATACAACAAATATTCTGTGTGGGGCACGCTCCACAAGTTCACTCTCTACAATCAAACAAAATTCAACAAGGTATTCCATGTTTGCTATAACTTCTTTATTGAGAGATTCAAAGTAGTGAAATCTCGAGGAATCACATAAAAGACACTAAAGAATATTGTGTACCATTTTTAGATCTTTATTCATTGCAGGTACATAGTTATGATTATTTCAAGTTAGGGTTGTTGACTAATCCAAAATTAGTCGTATGGGACTAAATTAAAGTTTGATGAAAAGGATATTCTGTTGTTGTTGAAGTTAAGGAAGGTTTGCATGTATGTTATCATATACACCATGTTTGTTACAGAGTTACAAATCATATTTGGATGATAAAATTGATGAGGGATTTTTGGTTAAGGTATGTTACAGATATAGGTTGTATAACAATGAGGTTGTGGCACATGGGTTGATGTAATGGTTTGTGGTATTTGGTTGCTAGATAATTTTTTGATGATTATATTGGTATATGGTTGAGGTACATGTAGACAAGTATTTGATGAGTTGGCACATACATGAGGTGTATAGTTGATGATGTTGGTACATATTGATGAGTCATAGTTGATGAGTACTTGATGCATGATTCGTACATACTTGGTACATGGTTGGAGGCACTTGTTAGTAGTATTGTTAACGCATGGTTTATAGATGATGTAGCATACTTGTCTTGGTATATTATTAGAAGAACATATTGATCTTGGTGATGATTATGAGTTGTTATGTTATGCTTGGTTGATGCACATCTTGGTGATATTGTGCATATGGTTGAGTTTTCTTGGTGATTAATCTTTGTGAGTAGATCTGATTTGGTTGATAAGATTGATGAGACATGTTTTTGTGATAGGTTGTTTGGACAGGTTATTGTGACAGGTTATATGGTGCATGGTTGATGCACTCATTGATGGTACAGGTTGAGGTATTGGTTGGTGCATGGTTGATGCACTTGTTTATGGTACATGTTGATTACATGTTGTTTGGTATAGGTTTTCATAGGTTGGTTTGTTGCAGGTCAGTGGTATAGGTTGTTACAACAATATATCTCATAGTGATAGTGTGACAATGGTTCCATCATTCTACTTCTACTTCAGGGAGTTTGGACGAAGAAAGGACATGTGGTTGTAGCCACATTTTGGTTGTAGTCAGAGAACATAGGGGGTTGTATCCTCCTTTTGGTTGTAGCCAGATAATTGGGGAGTTAGAGATTCCTTTAGGTTGTATCCTAAGAAACTGTGGGGTTGGAGCCTCCTTCCAGTTGCAGTTGGAAAAAAAGGAAGTTGGTGCTTCTAATGAATGTAATTCTTAAAGACATATAAGAAAAATCATTTTGTGGTTTTCTCCCGCTTTGGATTTCCACGTAAAAACATGGGTGTACTATGTATGTGTATGATTTCTCATTTTTTCATTGTTTATGTAGTAGACCTCTCGTTCGTCATGACATCAACCTCTCATAACAAGTGCAATACGTAAAAACAAAAATTGTGTGTGCATGTGTACAAGGGTAATGACATTATACTCTATGTCGCAACACGATGACGAATCATGACGCATGCAACTGTAACGACAACATAACAATCTAATATGCACATCAAGCCTCTGCGAGCAATGAACGATAATCAATCAAAAAAATAAATAAGACCGACAACCCGCCCATCCTACCCTGCAATGGTTAGGACCTCCAAGACACATAAGCAATGCTCAAGCCCAGGTTCCCATCGATTTGGACCATTTAAGGTCTCAGGGATGGCGACTATTCTTAGGAACAAGGAGGTGTCTACATCCCACCCCAATCAACAAGTCCATGCTAACAAGCTAAAAGACAACATGAATATTATCCATGACACTTCACTCCACAATAATCAATGTTTAAAGTCACCCCTTTAAAGTATTCGACATAAGGTAGACATTGAAACACTTTATTTACACCTATAAAGAAAACTATGCTATTTATATAAGGTCACATGTTAAACACTCTTACACTCTAAATTGTTACAATAAATTTTGATGATGCAAGAAGTAAATAACCGACTATCGTACATTACATTGACATTCCCTTGCACACAAGAAGTAAAATCTAAACATTAAGCAATACGTCATGCAAAACCTTACTTTCCATGTGCTCAAGAAATAAGTAATTTTAAAGCCAAATTTCAAGAATAAACCAGATAAAAAAAAAATATCTATACCACCATTTACTACGTAAATCCAAAAGCGCAAGAAGTGAGAATTAAAACATCAATACCACATCCACATTGTTATAAGGTGCAAGAGATTCGAATGCCTTTCCTTACCACTCCCTTATAACCCAAGCACACCTAAGTGTACAATGAACTTAAGGAATTTGCTTCCATATCTCTTTTACAAGGGCAAGCTTATAAGAATCAGCATAAAAGAAAAATGAGTGAAACTTAATAACATTATCATACCTACTAACAATTATCAACAACATAATGTCATCCTTTTTCAACTGAACATACTATTTTCATAAACACTCCTTTCATCTCTAATTTAAATAATAATAAAAAAAGCATTCCTTTTTCAACTGCTTTTTATAATTAGCAACTGAGACTGAAATTAGTAATTACTTTCCCTTCATCTCTAAATTAAATAATAATAAAAAGGGCATTCCTTTTTCAACTACTTTTTATAATTAGCAACTGAAGAAAGTAATCAGTCATTACTTTCTTGTCATCTCTAAATTAAATAATAATAAAAAGACATTCAATTTCAACTGCCTTTTGTAATTAGAAACCGAAGTTAGTAATCAATAATTAATTATTGGTCCATTAGGTGAGGACAGTAATTGGTAAATATAGGTTGTGAGTTAAGACAAGGAAGGTCAAATCACCAGGAAATTCGTGAGGAAGGGTTTATCCTGCGCAGAAGGAAATTTTACCCACATCTTAAATCATATTTACGACAGAAGAGGTTAATCAAACTTAGCAATTAAACCACCACTCAGAAACACCTTGCAAAGGATAGGTTCAAGAATTAGGGATGGTTCTGCAATCAGAAAATTTCTGCAAAAGAATCTACATACAAAGTTTGCTCGCAATTAAAGTGAAGGCAAAGGAAGGGCGTTTTCAGGTGGTAAAAATTCATGGTGTAAATGTTGGCCATCAAGCTAACGTCACTATAATCAATTTAAGAAGTGTTTTCCATTCAAAGGGCTATCATACCAGCATAAATAAATCACTGTCCCAAAGTGGCAACAGTGTCAGCGCCTTAACTCCCTATCAGAACAGTCCAATTCTATTGTTGTGGCATTAAGCGCTTTAGTGCTGCCATCAAATTTTATAATCAATGTCAATATAAAACATGGATTTAATGTCCAGTTGCTACCATGCATGCACGGGTATAAATGGTGGTTCAAAAACGCAGAGAAAAATTCCCTCAAGGAAAACACAGACTGTCACGTCACACTAGATGTTGTTGTGTTTATGTAAAGGCTGTAGGCATATAGAAAATGACAGAGATTTACATATATTGTCCGCCTCACCGTGAAGGAAAATTGCGGACTACACCCAAATCACAGGCCATTAATTCATGGCAAATCATGGGCAACGTGGGCATTTAATCAACAGATTCAATGGATATTTAAGCCAATGAGACAGTGGGTAAGCAAACTAGCTCGGCAGCATTTTAAATCAAAAAAAAAAATCTTGACCCCTCAACCAAATCGCAGTCAGCCCATACATTGCCCCAAGGAAATTCGTGGACAAAAGGCAGTAACAATTAGAATTCGAGTAACACAAATAATCATGGTCCAGTAGTGGTGATGAAATAGCTGGTTAAAGAACAAAGTGGTGAATGTAAGGAAAGGTTAATGCATTCATCTCAACCCATTCACAGACAGGGATCATTACATTATTTTCAATAATTTATAAATATAACAACCATAGGTCAATAAAGACTTAAAATTTTCTGACAAGAATAACAAAACCATTTTGGTTTTCATTTCCAGCATACAAAATGTAAGGATGCAGTTGGGGATGGTTAGAACATTTTTTCTTTCCGGCGCCATGGACGTGGAACTTAAGGATCACCGGACCAACCTATCCTTACCAAAGGGGATAATATCATTATTCTCCATATTAGTTATTGGCCTTAAAAAAAAACAATCAATGACCAGCAAATAGCATAATTACGATCATTGGTAAGGTAGGAGAAAAATAATAACTCAATCAGATAACTGTCAACCTAAAATTTGTCCAAGCAGCAAATAAATAATCATCGAATTCAGATGAGTAAAATGTTGTTAGGGTATGAAATATTGCAAAGCTAGAAATTTAGAAGACACTGAGATGACAAAAATGCATAGTCTCTTGACTCCAGAAGCTGCAATAACAACAATTAACCAATGACTAAGACAGAGGTAGATGGCTAAAGGTTCACCTTCACTTCACCATCCACGCACAAAAAAGCAAGGCGTTGAGATCCATAGGTCTTTTAACGCTAAGGCGACGACCGTGGATCAGGCTTCTGGCCGACTTCTTAGGTGAGGACTGGTGAGCTAAGGATGAAGGATAACGACCTCAAGGTCAAAATCAACACACTGGGTGGTCACGACATGCGGGAAGACGAAGGTCACAGAAATCAATCAACCAATCATTCAGCCAGGCTATAAAAAATTTAGTCATGAAACTAGTTAAACAATTTACCTACCCAATACACATGTACATCTAAAACATACATCCTACAATATTCTATCAATCAACCGAAAAAGAGTAGCATTGCCTGTTTGCCTGCTCTGAGTGACGTCCGCGTGCTCCGTGCAACTCCCGCTCGTCGACCGTCGAGACTACACCGGTACCTCCCAGCTAATGCCAGGGGTACTCTTCTTCCCCCTTAGCCCCTCGAGCCACAAAGGGGCCATACACACTATCCAGAGGTTTCGTCTAGCTCCCAGCTTGCCTCATAAGGCCGAGCTCTACCGCTCCTCTCCGAGATGGGTATCCCAACTCCCACAAGTAAATTAGTCAATTCGATATTCTTGCAGTGTAACGTTACACAAATAGAAGATGATCCTTCATTTTTGTCCTTCCTTTATTTTATAGAGTTTCGAACTTCCTTTATTTCCTAAAATCTCATTTAATTAAATTTTTTAAAAATAAATTCCTAAAATTTCCTCTTCGTACAAGTGTCCCCCATCCCCTACATTCCTCCATAAATTAATTTCTTTAATTAAGTAAATATCTTTATTTGCCTCACCCACCTAGAGTCACTCCTAGAATCACTCCTAGGTGTCCCTATATTCCCTTATAGGTTTTAAAAGCTTTCCCTATTATGAAATTGCTAAATCAGTTTAAAATTAGAAAGCTCTTAAATGTGGATTCCTTACTAAGTTGACTTCCCGCTTTTTCCCTTAAGTTCCCCTTTTTCCTTTTTATGTTACCTCCCTTCCCTAGTTTCCTAATTTTTTTTTATTTTCCCTTTTTCCCATTTTAATTAGAACTCAAAAAGGCAGGTGTGGAATATAACCCCTTTTCCCTTTTATCATTAATTTTGTATCTTTTAAATTATCAAATGATACAATAATTAATTCCATCTTTACTTTTTATATCCACAGATTTTATTTCTTATTAATAATTTAATTTCTTACTCCCTTCATGTTACAAAATTTATGAAGACCATAATTATTACTTAAGTGGTTTTTATTTTAAATTTTATTATTTTATTTTATTTTATCTATTTATTTTATTTTATTTTATTTTTATTATTATTTTTTTTAAAGGTAGACAAAATTTTACCCCTAGTGAAATTTTAGACTTAGTACTTAAATTTTGTACTAGGCGACATTTAATTAGGGATATTCTTTTAAAATTTCTTAACCTGTTATTTTCCTTAGGGCCATCTAGGTTCATGCTTCTTCTAACAACCCTAGTTGAATATGTGCTTAGGGATTATTAAGTAAAATTAATTAGATAATTAATTGTCCTAATATGGTTTTAATTAAACAATGATTAGCATTAATAATATTAATTAAATATTTATTTATTAATTAATTGTTTATAACTTTTGATTGTTTGATTAATTAATTAATTAATTACATATCACATTCAATGACATGGGTAATAAATTTAAGGGGCTTAGTAATTTTAATTTGTTTAATTAAATTCTTTACGTATGTGGGAGGGGATAGGATATTAATGAAGGGAATAAGACATTAAAGAAGGGGATAAGATATTA
>JASDQU010011402.1:28701-70176 GCA_032191745.1 Picea mariana | reverse complement strand
AGCAAAACCTGGATAGACCATATTTCTCAAGTGGATCGAGTTATCCATCTACTCTCTCAGCATCAAATTTTCCTGAAACATTCTAAATGTTCTTTTGGTGCCTTAGAAGTATAGTACTTGGGTCATATGTTTGGCAAGGACAACATGAGGGTGGATCCTAAAAATATTGAAGCTATGCAAGACTGTCCTCACCCAAAGACTCTCAAAATATTGCATGGATTTCTGGGCTTAATAGGTTATTACCACAAGTTTGTTAAGAATTATGGAAATATTGCAACACCCCTCACCGCTCTCCTAAAAAAGAACTCTTTCACTTGGATCCCAGCCACTTCTCAAGCCTTTGAAACCTTGAAGATGGTCATGTGCACCACTCTAGTCCTGGCCCTTCTTGATTTGACAAAGACCTTTTCCTTGGAATGTGATTCTTCAGGGAAAGGAATTGGTGTTGTCCTTATGCAAGAGGGTCAACCTTTGTCCTTTACCAACAAGAAACTATCTGAAAGAAATCTAGTCAAATCAATCTATGAAAAGGAAATGTTGGCTATTATGCATGTCTTTGATCTGTGGCACCCTTATCTATTGGGGCAAAGATGTCAAATTAAGACAGACCATCAAAGCCTCAAGTATTTTCTATAACATCGCATTTCCTCCCTGGAGAAACAAAAATGGGTGACTAAGCTATTTGGATATGATTATGAGATCATTTACAAGAAAGGAAAAGACAATCTGGTTGTATATGCACTTTCTCGAAAATATGAAGACGAAGGATCCCTTTTTTCTCTTTCCTTCATTGTACCATATTGGCTCCAAGTCGTTCACCTGGAATGGCTACAAGATCCCAAAAGTTCACATCTAATCCAACAATTGCAGTCCAATGCTCCAAATTCCCCAGGGTACTCTTGGCTCCATGATGAGCTTCGATACAAAGGCCATTTGTATTTAAGTAAATAATCAAAGATTAAATCCATGGTACTTTTCGAGCTTCACGCTACACACACAGCAGGGCACTCAGGGTTCACCAAAACCTATGATAGGGTCAAACGTTCTTTTTTCTAGGATGGTATGAAACAAGACATTCGTAATTGTGTTGCTGAATGTGATGTGTGTCAATGAAAAAAGGGACAAACAGTCAAATCTCCAGGCACACTACAACCACTTCCGATTCCACCTGCAATTTGGAGGGATATCTCTATGGATTTTATTACAGGATTAACCAAATCGGGAAATAAATCAGTCATCATGGTGGTTGTTGATCTCCTTTCCAAGTATGCTCATTTCAGTGCTCTTCAACACCCGTTTACATCATCCATGGTGGCTCAAATTTTCATGGATCAAGTCTTCAAGCTTCATGGTGTGCCACACTCTATTATTTATGATCATGACCCAACTTTCACAAGAAATTTTTTGCAAGAACTATTCAAGCTACAAGGAACCTAATTGCATCTCAACACAACTTATCATCCCCATATTGATGGTCAAACAAAAGTTGTCAATAAGTGTTTGGAAACATATTTGAGGTGTTTTTCCTCGTAAAAGAAAAATCAGTGGGCTCAATGGTTACCCCTAGCTGAATTTTGGTACAACACTTCATACCATAAAGCTACACGTATGACTCCCTTTGAAGAGGTATATGGATAGAAGCCACCTTCAGTTCTCTCATACCTACCAGGTGTCTCGAAGGTCCAGGTTGTTGAACAAACACTTACAGTTCGAGAGGCTATTCTCTGTACCCTCAAAGAGAATTTGGTCATGGAACATAAGCACATGAAGCAACAAGAATATCAAGGTTTCTCTGAACGTCAATTTCCATAAGAGAATCAGGTGTTTCTTCGAATGTAACCTTACAAGCAAAATTCCCTCAAGGATGAGCATCTTCAGAATCTAGCGCCCAAATTTTATGGTATTTATACCATTCTCAAGCATGTGGTACATGTGGCCTATCCGTTAGCTTTTCCCATTCATTCGAAGCTACATCTTTTTTTCATGTTTCATGCTTAAAGAAGGTGATTGGAACTAAGGGCCAAATTCAAACCAAGCTTCCCGAGTTAGCTGATAAAGGATCCATTTGGCTATATCCACAAGTAGTTTTGGACTAGTGTGAGCGTCACCTACATCAAAGAACCACCAACGAAGTGTTAGTCCAGTGGAAAGATACAACTCCAATAGATTCCACTTGGGAACCAACTACCATTCTGCAGCAATTTCCACATCTCAAGCCTTGAGGAAAATGTTGTTTTTAAGGGGGAGGACATGTTAGGGTCCTAACCTGCACATAGGTCGAACAATATATTCGGATGTGATAAAGGTCAATATTAATAAGGACTTGCAATACAATAGAATAAGTTAAATCGAAGAAGACCTAATAGAATCTTCTTCTTCTAGAAGGATCTTCCTCTAGATGCTTCTTTTGATAGACATATTTATTATAAATAGGAGTCGAGGGTATGACAACCCTAGCTTGGATATTATTGTAATAGAGCTCTGCTCAAATAGAGGTTTCCCCCTTGAAGAGGCCGATGAAAATTGCTTTCAGAATCAAAGTGCTATTTCTGTTATTATTCTTATATAATTTTAGTGCTATTGTGGTGATTGTTCTAGTTATATTGTTGTTATTCTTCCATTTCTAGCATTTTATTTCTGTTCTGCATACTTTTTATAACTGGTATATTACATATTTTTCATCAGTGATATTGTGAGGCTGCATGGCATGCCAAAGAGGATTATATCTGATCGAGGATTGGTGTATACTGGACGATTTTGGACTACTTTACAAGAGGCCTTGGGAGCCCAACTTAAATTTAGTACCACGTGTCACCAGGAGAAAGATGGGAAGATCGAATGAACAAACCAAATCTAGGAGGATATGTTGCACATGTACATAGTGGACCAACAGAAGTGTTGGGAATAATTCTTGCCACTGGTATAATTTGCATAACAATAGTTATCAAAGCAACATTAATATGGCAACTTTCGAGCTTCTTTATGGGAGGTTGTGTCAGATGCCTTTGAGTTTGGGATCGGCTTGAGGATAGGTTTCTAGTGGGACCTGAAGTGATCCAAGAAATGGAAGACTAAATGAAAACCCTAACACAAAGGATAAAGGAAGTACAGGATCAACATAAGAGTTATGTCGATGCGCATCGTATCGATCATAGTTATGAAGTTGGTGATCGAGTCTTCTTGTGGGTTAAACCGCATAAGAGTTTGAACAAGTTTGGAAAGGGTGCTAAACTCTCTCCTAGGTTCATGGGATCTAACGAGATTGTGGAAAAGAGAGGGTTCGTGGCCTATCGACTAGCCTATCCTAATTCTTTGAGGCCTAGGCATGATGTTTTTCACGTATATGTTTTGAGACATTATATTAGTGATCCAACACATGTTATTGACATGAGTTCCTTGTAGGTATCTGACGAGGGTTTGATCAAGTCTGATCCAATCCGCATTTTGGACCATCATATTCAAAAGATACAACGTCGAATAGTAGATCAGGTCAAGGTCTAGTGGGTCAACTATAGTTTGCACTCGGTAACCTGGGAGGAAACATATGCTATGAGCCTGCAATTTCCATTTGTTTTTTATAGATAGACCTTGATACTATGATACACTTTACTTCGACACTTATATACTGTGAAACTTTGGGATGAAGTTTAAACCAAGAGGGGGTGTATGTAACATCCTTCTCTTGTGCACACTGAGTGAACCTATTCTTTGAGGACACTTGCATGCAAGAGATCTGGGTTATTATATCTATTGGTCATTTTGATTATGATTATTAGATATTATGGATTTGACGATATGTTATTTGGTTGTATTACATAGACAAGTGCTATTGGTTGGGTTCTCCTGTGTGTATAGAAATTTGAACCTCGAGGATGCAGAGGCATAGATGAAAACCCTTGGATTCCAGATCAAGTCAGGGAGTGGATTGTTTGATTGAATGTTGTTGATGTGACATATGTACATATGATTAGATGTTATGATGATTGATTATTATTACTGTCATGATTCATTGATGGATGTAGGCTGAAGATAGCTTGCTGACCAGAATCACATGTGGAGTAGAGGGGTCATGCAGGACAACCATAGACTTTGAGGGAGAGGTGTGGCATCAATCTTGCCACAACCTACTAGCACTCCCATCATAGCTCGAACTATAGGTTAATGATTACCTAGTTCGAGAATAACCATGATATCATGAGGGAAGACTATGACAGCCCCTCACGATGATTTTAAGGGGCATGTAATAAGGCAGGGGTATTATTTCTTAAAGGCCCCGAGTATCCCTCAAGATCACCTAGCGGGGTATTGAATCCAGGGGTTTGATGTCTACCAAAGTCAGTCAAGAGGCAAGTGGCACCCTTGGAGCATGTAGTGCGTCGTGAAGGGTACGTTGCTCAAGGAAAACAGAAAGAGGCAAGTGGCACCCTTGTAGCACATAGTGCGTATTGAAGGGCACATCACGCAAGGAAAACAGAATGAGGCGAGTGGCACCCTTGGAGCACCTAGTGCATCCTGAAGGGAATTTCATGATTTTAACTGGTAAGTGAATAAACCTAGTCGGCCTTAAAATGAATGATGTGATAAGTAAGATTTAAAAACAATTTTCGCTAATAAAAGTTTTGTCCAACCTACTGAAATTAAAACCTATGTCTAAGTAGAACATGTGGTCAAATAATAATAATAATAAATAAACATGTAACAAGAAGAGGGTTAAGAAATTCAAATTTATTTATTAAAGTCAAAATTATAATGGAGGATTAAAATTTTAAAAAGAGAAATGGTTGTTTTTATCTACATTTGCTTATTTAATTTTTAGTTAAAAAGAAGAGGTAAATCGTTGTTTTATCTACACTTACTAAATTAATTTTTAATTAAAGAGGAAAGAGGGTAAATGGTTGTTTTATCTACACTTTCTAAATTGATTTTTAGTTAAAAAGGAAAAATGCGGAAACTTAAAAGAAATAGGAAACTTAAAGAAAAGGGAAACATAAAGAAAAAGATGAATGTCTAACTTAGTAAAGAATCTTTCCTTTGGAACTTTCTAATTATGAACTCAACTAGGAATTAAGTAAGGCGTAAGTCATTTAATAAGTGTAAGGGAATTTTGGGACACCGAGGAGCATTTTTAGGAATTCTCTTAGGTGGATGAGGGAAATAGGAATATTTAATTAATTAATAAAATAGATTTTTTGGTGGAACTAGTGAATGGGCGCCATGTGTATGGGGGAGGTTTTTCCTAATTAATTTAATGAAAAAGGAAATTGATGAGAATCTGGAAAAATAATTACTTGAAAAATCTATAAAAAGGATTGAGGAGGGTGAGTATGGATGCCATCTTTTTGAGTAACATTACGTTGTTGAAATTTTACCTTGACTGAACTTTCTCTTGTGGGAGTTGGGATACCCATCTTGGGTAACGAGTGGTAGATCGACCTTGTGAGGCGAGCTGGGTCATAGAATTCTCTGGTATTGTGTGCATGGCCCCTTTGCGGATCGAGGGGCTCAGGGGGAAGAAGAGTACCCCTAGCGTTGACTGGGGGGTACTGGTGAGGTCACATTAATAGGAAAGCAGGAGTTGGATAGAGCACGCGTGGGACAACGACTCAGAGCTTTTGTATTTGGTTATGGTGCAGATGTGTATATTTTTGAATGGTAGTTTAATATTGTTTATGCGGCTTCAGTACTGTACTTCTACTATGTTAAAGATTATGTTTTATTCAACATTTTATGATCAAGAAGTTAAAGTCATCCTATCCTTATGCTCATTGTATGTTAAATTGATTTCCCACAGCAAACCTGAACTCTGATTGCATTGACTTCTCTGCATTTGTTTTTATTGATTAATACGAAGAAAAAATTATTTTTTATCTTCTGTCCCTTATCCTTCAGTTATTACTCTGTGCCTCAGAAGTCGGCCAGGAGCCGAATCGACGGTCATCACTCTTGTGTTTAAAGACCTATAGATTCAAATGCCCTTCTTTCCTATGCATGGATAATAAGTGAAGGATGAATTTCTCCCAGCTATCTATCCCTTACTTATCTCTTCATTTTTCATTTCTGACTAATCTCTAATCCTTGAACCCTCCTTGTGAATGAGTATCGCTGCATTTTCTTGATTGATTATCTATGCATTTCTTGTGAATGATTACCTCTTCCTTTCCTTGAATTATAAACTCTGTATTTCTTGGAATGTTTAAACTCTATGTTGAATGATTAATCTTTGTGTTTCTTTGATTGTGTATGCCTGTGTTTTGAATGGTAAATTATCTAATCTATGCGTTATATTACTTACCACTGCGATTTATTACTCGACATTTTTAATTGGTTACACTTGACAATCTCTGCATGTCGAACATTAAACCCCAGCGTTTGAGTGGGAAATATCTCTGTGTTTTTAATGAACCACAAATTTACCAGTGATTTCATTGTTACTTTTCATGCATTTTTGATGGACTATGAATTTACCAACGATTTCATTGTTACTTACCTACGTTTTCGAAGAACCACGAATTTACCAACGTTTTCCTTATTGCTTTACCTGCGTTTTGATGAACCATGAATTTACCACTGATTTATCATTATATTTATCAATAGTTTATACAACGAATATTTATCAATAGATTATACGACGAATGTTTACATAGTTTATACAACGAATATTTGTCAATAGTTTATACAACGAATATTTATCAGTAGCTTATACAACGAATATTTATCAATAGTTTATACATCGAATCTTTTATATTTGTTTTAGTTTAAAGGATAGTGATATATAGTGATTTTATTATATTGGTTTCAGTTTAAGGGACAAGAGTTAGATTCCATAGATAGCGAATTATACCTTGATTGACAGAACATTTGTACAATGTATGACAGTATGGATCTTTATGGATCATTACTGTGTTTTTAGCAAGATCATGACTGCATTTTTAGCAATATCATGACTGCATTTTTATGACAATGAATTCATATATCGATTGTGGTTGCATTGTGACAGTGTGGTATTTGCATTTTATGGCTATGTAATAGTGCGTTTTGTGACTGTGTAATTGTGTTGTTGGTAATGGTTTTGTTGTTGTTGTGTATGATAGTTATAGTCGATATTTATGTATCATATGGATCATATAGTTATGGATCTTATTGATAATAGACAGTGACACCATTCATTTAATAGACAACATTCTCATGTGTTAATAGCCAGTGTTGTTGTTGTTGACAGTGTATATTTAATAGAAAGTAATGACATGTATTTACTTGTTGACAACGATTTTAAGCCCGGACGATTTTTTTGGCATTGAATAGCGATTGAATGGATTGGCCTTGATAAACAACAATTCAAGTGGATATATGGAATTTTTACCTTACCCTTTGATTTAATTTCAATTTACAGATTTCTGACTAATGCAGTCTTCATAACTAGATTGCAGATTTCTATTTAAAAATTCTCAACTATTTACAATTTTCATTTAAAGGTCATTTAACAATTGCTTAGGATTTGTGAAACCCCTATCAATAATTAATTTGCTACATCACTGCGTTTTATCCTTGTCGATGGATCATCTGTATATATATTGTGCAGTTGGATGAGGCAAGTTGTCTGATTGAAAGGCTATTTGGATTGCAGATGTTGTAATGGTTTAGTGCCAAGGTTGATAGGGAAGCACTATTAATTTAGATGATATTTTTAATGTTAAACGATAATTTTTTTCGTTTTAAGATTCTTTGTTCCTTTCATATTTATAAAGGATTGAATTTTAAAATAGAAGGTAAGGAAGAAATTATCCTTGTTGATATCGACCTGGAAAAGTTAAAGTGTAGTTGATTTATTGATCAATAAACAGTTGAAAGGAAGAGTAAAAGATACTTGAAGATGTTATAATTGAATAATAAATTATGATTGGTTACGTCAATTAATCACTATGAGCTATGTTCTATTATTGGTTTATATGCATGTACGTTAGTGGATTGATATGTATATTATGGTTCGGGTTGGATTTTAATGGCGGATGGTTATCTATTGTTAGACCTCGGGTGACTGCCTTATAAGAAACAAGAAGGCTATCTAGTTCATGGCGCTATTTAAAATGTACCGAACGTGCTTATCCTGTATCATTTCCATTTGGTTGTTTGAGTTCTTCGGTTATCGTCTACTTCTAGTGTTGACACTTTAAGTTTGGACTTATGGAATTTGGATCATGTCACAATTTAAGGTTGATTGGTTTATGTTGCATCTTAGTTACAATCACGCTTGTGACCATGTGTAAGAATTATTACTTATGACTGGGTTATTGAGCACATGACTTATAAGGGCTCCTATTGACTAGGCCTTGGGTCTTGTGCTTTTTGATATGGGCATTGTTCATTGTAATTGATGTTGGTAGTTCGTTTCGTAACGCGTCAATGCATTTGGGTTTGCATGTCGTAGAGGTTTCTATATATTGGTCATCAAAGCAATTGTGTCGGGTTTGTTGATGTTGTCCTTTAGCTTGTGCGCATTGTCTTTCTTGTGTCGAGCGGGTAGTTGTTTTTATCTGTCTATTGATTATCGCATATTTCGTTCGCTTACTTGATGTGCTAGTAAACTGGGTAGTTTTTTTCTATTGCCTAAATGTGTAAGTAGTGTTCGTCGTCAAGTCGTGTTTATTAATTGTTTTCATTGATCATTTTTGCGTCGCGTCGCTTGTAGTCATAACGATGGGGGTGTTACATATGGTATCAGAGGCAGGTTCAACCCTATGACTATGGATCACCATGATTTCCACTGTAGTAAACCCTTGAGTATTAACCTAGAGCTAATAAAAAAAAAACTTTCACGTGTCCATGCGGTGATCTCGATTAGAGGACGCCACATAGGTTCACAGCGTGGTGCCGTGGAAGGAGGTGCAATGCCTCTAGAAGTGCCTGTGCCCTTAGAGTCTAACCCCCAAGGGGAGGAACATGTCCTTGGGATGGATTCGATTGTTGTAATGGATGTTGATGGTCTGATAAGGTCCTTCGAGGGAATGTCAGAGGCCTTGATCCACCATTTGTACTGAGAGGAGGCCAGGGTGCCTGTACCCCTGAAGGTCCATAGTTCGCCACAACCAGTACCATTAGCTTCCACCAAGAACTCGAGAGGGATAAGTTCTCAAGCCCACGAGTGTCGCAGATGGCTCAATCATTGAGGTATGGCTAGAGAAAAAGGCGATGTGCTTCATGCTTCACGATTATGACCTCCAGCATGAAGGTCCACAGGGTAGTCATTCAACTGAAGGGGAGAACTCTTCTATGATGGAAGACACTCCTACCACAATTGAACATGGCAGTCGAAGATGTGTCATGGGAATTGTTTGAGGAATGGTTCCAGGGGAGGACCAGAGCATTTGGATCAATCGGAACCACTACCAGAGGAGATTTGGTTAAGGCCCATTGAATTCATGTAGTGGTGAATAATGGCCAGGCAGAGGACCATTCAACTATGCTCGAGACATTACGTCTTGTCGCTAACCAGAACCTTAGTATTTTGATAGATCTCAGTGCTACAAAGAGTGTCATTCTAGGGAAACGTTAAATAGAATCAAGATAAAGGTATTCAAATAGGATGAGCTTATCTTTGTATAATTGGCTTCGGGAGACAAACAAAAGGTTGGTGGGAAGGTTACAGGTTGTAGCCTTAACCTCAGATATTTTGTCACTAGGGCCAACTTGTACATCATGATATTAGGATCTTATGACCTCGTGATCAGTATGGACTGGTTGGAATCGGATGAGGCAATACTCAACTATAATATGAAATGGTTGAGCTTGGTCGATGATGAGGGACATATATGAGTAATTGTAAGTCACAACTAGGGATTTTCTCTGAGGTTCATCTCTTCCCTACAGCTACGGAAGAGCATGCGCAAGGGATGTAATATTTATGCGATCCTTGCGTTAAACGAGAAGGGAGTAGAGGAAGGTCTAGAAAACCTTCCGATGGTGAGAGAGTTTGTGGACATCTTCCCAGAGGAGTTACCTATGATGTCACTGGAGAGGGACTTGGAATTTACCATAGACCTCAAACCGAGAAATGAACTGAGAGCAAGAACGCCTTATCGGATGTCGACCTCAGAGTTAGAGGAGTTGAAAATGAAACTGAAGGAGTGGCTGGATCTGGGACTTACACTTCATAGTGTGTCATTGTGGGGTGCACCTTTTATTTTCATAGGAAATAAGGATGGGTCATGGAGAATCTACATTGACTATTGTCAATTGAATAAGGAAATGATCGAGAATAATTACCCATTGAAAATGATTGATGATATGTTTGATCAGATGAAAGGCATGACATTTTTTTCAAATATAGAATTGCGATTGGGGTATCACTAGTTACAGATCAAGGAGGATGACACCCATAATACCACCTTTAAGACGAGGTTTGGACATTACGAGTTTACTATTTTACCTTTTGGATGGAAAAACTCCCTTGGGGTATTTATGAGTTTGATGAACGGGGTGTTCCGTGAATACTTGGAAAAGTTCGTCTAAGTATTCATTGACAATATTTTGATTTAGTCTTGGATGTTGGAAGAGCATGAAGAGAACTTGCGCTTGGTACTACAATGTTTGCAAGAGAACAAATTGTATGGGAAATTGTCTAAATGATCATTTTATCAATCGAAGATTCATTACTTAGGGAAAGTCATCTCCGGTGAAGGTATCATCATGGATCCAACAAAGGTCAAGGCTATTATAGAATGGCCTGAGTCGACGAATGTCTCAGAAGTGTGTAGCTTCATGGGTTTAGCAGGATACTATCGACGATTCATCTAGGGTTTTTCTAATATAACAAATCAGATTACGAAATTGCAGAAGAAGAACAAGAAGTTTGTTTGGACCGAGAAATGCGCAGAAGCATTTCAGAGGCTCAAGGAGAAGTTGAAAACAACAACGATACTAAAGGTCCCTGACATGGATGTGAACTTCTTGGTATGCATTGACGCATCGAATGAAGGCTTAGGCAGAGTCTTGATGCTAGATGGTTGAGTGATCGCTTACAAATTGAGGAAGTTGAGAAGGCATGAGGAGAACTATGTGAAGCATGATTTGGAGTTGTTAGCCATTTTTTATGCCTTGTGATTTTGGAGACACTACCTTATTGGATGAAAATTTGAACTAAAAATGGGCCACTGGGGACTAAAACACATCTTTACGCAAAGCAACTTGAACACGCAACAACGACATTGGTTGGAATTTATTAGTGAGTACGATTTTCAGATTACTTACATAAAAGGGACAATCAACAGAGTGGTGGATGCTTTGAGTCAAAGACAACACATAGTTTTGGTGATGCCTCTTCAGACGAATATACATGAAAATATTCTAACTTTACAATGCGACGATGATTGTTAAAAAGAGGTCAAGGATTTTATCGGACAAAACACAATAATGATACCAAAATTTGAAGGATTTACTATGGAAAATGACGGATTATTAAGATTTAAAAGTCGAATTTATGTACCCCCGAATGAGAAGTTGATGATTTTGATCCTAAAAAAGGCTCATAGTGCAGTGTACATGGCTCACCCAGGAGTCACGAAGATCAGGGCAAACCTTAAACTCTTATTATTATGGAAAGGAATGAAGGTAGACATAGTCAACTACGTGGAAAGATGTCTAGAATGTTAGTAGGTGAAGGTTGAACATAGACATCTGGCAGGATTACTACATGCACAGACAATTTTAGAATCAAAATGAAAGGTTATTTAGATGGATTTCAATATTGGATTTCCACTGATGGCAAGGCGACACTACTCGATTTTTGTTGTAGTTGACACTTTGACGAAGAGTTCTCATTTTATTACTATGCGTATGATGTATCAGGCACTTGACATAGCTAGAGTTTTCGTCAATGAGATTGTGAGGCTGTATGGCATGTCGAAGAGAATTATTTTCGATCAAGGATCGGTGTATACTAGATGATTTTGGACTAGTTTCCAAGAGGCCTTGGGAACCCAACTTAACTTTAGTAGTGTGTATCACCCAGAGAAAGACGGACAGATCGAACAAAAAAAACAAATCTTGGAGGATATGTTGTGCATGTACGTAATGGACCAACATAATCATTGGGAATAATTATTTCCAATGGTAGAATTCACATAACAATAGTTATCAAAGCACCATTAAGATGGCACGTTTCGAGTTTCTTTATGAGAAACCGTGTCAGACACCCTTGAGTTTGGGATCGGCTTGAGGATATCGTCTTGGTGGGACGTGATGCGATCCAAGAAATGGAAGACCAAATGAAAACCCTAAGACAAAGGATAAAGGAAGGGCGGGATTAGAAGAAGAGTTATGGCAATGCACGTCGTATCGATCGTAGTTATGAAGTTGGGTATCGAGTCTTCTTGCCGGTGAAACCGCATAAGAGTTCAAAAAAGTTTGGAAAGGTGCTAAACTCTCTTATAGGTTCATGGGATCTTGCGATATTGTGTAAAAGAGAGGACTCGTGGCCTATCGACTAGCCTTCCCTATNTTGAGACATTATATTAGTGATCCTACACATGTTATTGACATGAGTTCCTTGTAGGTATCTGACGAGGGTGTGATCACGGTGGATCCAATATGCATTATGGACCATCTTATTCGAAAACTATGATTTCGAACAATAGATCAGGTCAAGGTCCAGTCAGACAACTATAGTCCGTACTCGACGACCTGGGAGGATGCATATGATATGCGTCAACAATTTCCATTTTTGTTTGAGAGATAGACATTGATACTATGATACACTTTACTTCGACACTTATATACTGTGAAACTTCGGGACAAAGTTTAAACCAGGAGGGGGAGTATGCAAAATCTCACTCTTGGATGCACTGAGAGAACCTATTCTTTGAGGACACTTGTGTGCAAGTGATTAGGGTTATTATATCTATTGGTCATTTTGATTATGATTATGAGATATAATGGATTTGATGATATGTTATTTGGTTTTATTACATAGAAAGGTTTTATTGACTGGGTTCTCCTAAGTGTGGAGGAGTTTGTACCTCGAGGATGTAGAGGCATTGATGAAACCCCTTGGACTCTGGATCGAGTTAGGGAGTGGAATGTTCAGTTGAATGTTGTTGATGTAACAAATGTACATATGATTAGATGTTATGATGATTGATTATTATTGCTAGCATGATTCGTTGATGGATGCAATATGATGATATCTTGATGACTAGACTCAGATGTGGAGTAGAGGGGTCACACAGGACAACTAGAGACTTTGAGGGAGAGGTGTGGCAACAACCCTGCCACAACCTACTAGCACTCTCGTTGTGGCTCGAAATGTAGGTTAACGATTAGCTAGTTTGAGAAGACTCATGATGCCGTGAGGGAATACTGTGACAGTCGCTCACGATGATTATAAGGGTCTTGCAATAAGATGGGGACATTATTCCTTAGAGGCCCTTAGTCTCCCACAAGATGAACTGGTGGAGTATTGACTCCAGGGGTTTGATGTCTACAAAAGTCAGTTAAGAGGTGAGTGGCACCCTTGTAGCACTTAGTGCTTCTTGAAGGGCATGTCGTGCAAGGAAAACATAAAGAGGCGAGTGGAACCCTGGAGCACCTAGTGCGTCTTGAAGGGAACGTCGTGGTTTTAAATCATAAGTGAATAAACCTAGTTGGACTTAAAATGAATGATGTGATAAGTAAGATTTAAAAACAAATTTCCCTAAAAAAAATGTCGTCCAACCTAGTGAAATTAAAACCTAGTTCTAAGTAGAACATGTGGTCAAAAAAAATAAAATAATAAATGAACATGTAACAAGAAGGGGGGGTAAGAAATTCAAATCTATTTATTAAAGTCAAAAGTATAATAGAGTATTAAAATTTTAAAAAGGGAAATGGTTGTTTCTATCTACATTTTCTAATTTAATTTTTAGTTAAAAAGAAAAGGGGGTAAATGGTTATTTTATCTACACTTGCTAAATTAATTTTTAATTAAAGAGGAAAAAGGGTAAATGGTTTTTTTGTTGACACTTGCTACATTGATTTTTAGTTAAAAAGGGAAAAGTGGGAAACTTAAAAGAAATAGGAAACTTAAAGAAGAGGGGAAATGTAAAGAAAAAGATGAATTTCTAACTTATTAAGGAATCTTGCCTTTGAAAGTTTCTAACTATGAACTCAACTAGGAATTAAGTAATGCATAAGTCATTCAAGAAGTTTAAGGGAACTTTGGGACACCGAGGAACATTTTTAGGAATGCTCTTAGGTGGATGAGGGAAATAAAAATATTTAATTTATTAATAAAATAGATTTTATGGTGCAACTAGGGGATGGGTGACATGTCTATGGGGGATGTTTTTCCTAATTAATTTAATGAAAAAGGAATTTGATTAGAATTTGGGAAACTAATAACTTAAGAACTCTATAAAAAGGATGAATTTGGGGGAGCATGGATCTCATCTTTTTGCATAACGTTACACTACTAAAATTTTACCTTGACTGAACTTTCTCTTGTGGCAGTTAGAATACCCAGCTTGGGTAACGAGTGGTAGCTCAACCTTGCGAGGCAAGCTGGGTGCTATCATTCTCCGGTATTGTGTGCATGTCCCCTTTATGGATCAGGGGGCTCAAGGGGAAGAATAATACCTCTAGCATTGGCTGGGAGGTACCGGTGAGGTCACATCATTTGGAAAAAGCGAGTTGGACGGAGCATATGGGACAATGACTTAGATCTTTCACATTTGGTTACGATACACATGTGTATATTTTTGAATGGTAGTTTATTATTGTTCTCGCGCCTTTATTACTGTACTTATACTGTGTAAATATTATTTTTTATTCAATGTTTTATGATCAAGAACTTAAAGTCATCCCAATCTTATGCTCATTGTATGTTGAATTGATTTCCCAGGATGAACCTAAAATTTGATTGCATTGACTTCTCTGCGTTTGTTTTTATTGATTAATACAAAGAAAAATTGAGTTTTTATCTTTTGTCCCTTATCCTCCAATTATTAATCTGTGCCTGAGCAGTTGGCTAGGAGCCGAATCGATGGTCATCACTACTACGTTTAAAGACCTATATATTCAAATGCCCTTCTTTCCTATGCATGGATAGTAAGTGAAGGATGAATTTCTCCCACCTATCTATCCCTTACTTATCTATGCGTTTTTATTTTCTGATTGATATCTAATCCTTGTGCCCTCATTGTGAATTTGTATCTCTGTGTTTTCTTGATTGATTATCTATACATTTCCCGTGAATGATTACCTCTTCCTTTCGTTGAATAACTAAATCTGTGTTTCTTGATATGTTTAAACTCTACTTTGAATGATTAATCTTTGTGTTTCTGTGATTGAGTACCAGTGCGTTTTGAATGGTAAATTGTCTAATCTCTGCATTATATTACTTACCACTGTAATTTATTACTCAGTATTTTTAATTGCTTACACTTGAAAATCTCTGCATGTCGAACATTAAACTCCAGCGTTTGAGTGGGAAATATATCTATGTTTTTAATTAACCATGAATATACCAACAATCTCATTGTACTTTACCTGCATTGATGAACACCGAATTTACCAACGATTTCATTGTTCCTTACCTTCTTTTTCCATGAACCACAAATTTACCAGCGTTTTCCTCGTTGCTTTACCTGCATTTTGATGAACCATGAATTTACCAACAATTTATCATTATATTTATCAATAGTTTATACAACGAATATTTATCAATAGTTTATACAATGAATGTTTACACAGTTTATACAACGAATATTTGTCAATAGTTTATACAACGAATATTTATCAATAACTTATACAACGAATATTTATCAATAGTTTATACAACGAATTTGTTATATTTGTTTTAGTTTAAAGGATAATGATAGATAGCAATTTTATTATATTGGTTTTAGTTTAAAGGACGATGGTTGGATTCGATAAATAACGAATTATACCTTTGAATGACATCGAAATTATACATTGATTGATAGCGGATTTGTACAGTGTATGACAATATGGATCTTTATGGATCATTACTGCATTTTTAGCAAGATCATGACTGCTTTTCTAGCAATGTGATGACTGTGTTTTTATGACAGTGAATTCAGATATCGATTGTGGTTGTGTTGTGATAGTGTGGTTGCTGTGTTTTATGGCTGTGTAATAGTACATTTTGTGACTATCTAATTGTGTTGTTGGTAATGGTTGTGTTGTTGTTGTGTATGACAATTATGGTCGATATTTATGGGTCATATTGGTCATATAGTTATGGATGTTATTGATAATAGACAACAACACAATTCATTTAATAGACAACATTTCCATGTGTTAATAGCTAGCGTTGTTGTTGTTGATAGCGTATATTTAATAGACAGTAATAACATGTATTTAATTTTTGACAACAATTTGAAGTCTGGACGATTTTCTTGGCATTGAATAAAGATTGAATAGATTGGCATTGATAAACAACAATTCGAGTGGATATATGGAATGTTTACCTTACCCTTTGATTTAATTTAAATTTACATATTTCATGACTAATGTAGTCTTCATAACTAGATTGCAATTTTCTATTTAAAGATTTTGAACTGTTTACAGTTTTCATTTAAGGTCATTTAACAGTTTGTTAGGATTTGCGGAACCCTTATCACTAATTAAGTTGCTACACCACTATGTTTTATCCTTGTCGATGGATCATATGTATATATATATTGTGCAGTTGGATGAGGTGAGTTTCCAGATTGAAAGGATATTTGGGTTGCAGATGTTATAATTGCTTAATGCCAAGGTTGATAGGGAAGCATTGTTAATTTAGATGATATTTTTAATGTTAAACGATAATTTATTCATTTTAAGATGCTTCGTTCCTGTCATATTTATAAAGGATTGAATTTTAAAATAGAAGGTAAGGAAGAAATTATTCTTGTTGACATCAACCTGGAAAAGTTAAAGTGTAGTTGATTTATTGATCAATAAATAGTTGAAAGGAAGGGTAAAATATGGTTTAAGATGTTATAATTGAATAATAAATTATGATTGGTTATGTCAATTAATCACTATGAGCTATTTTATATTATTGGGTTATATGAACATATGTTAGTGCATTGATATGTATATTATGCTTTGGGTTGGATTTTAATGGCGGATGGTTATCTATTGTCAGACCTCGGGTCACTGCCTTGTCAGAAACAAGAAGGCTATCTGGTTCATGGCACAATTTAAAATGTATTGAACGTAGTTATCATGTGTTATTTCCAGTTGGTTGTTTGAGTGCTTCGGTTATCCTTTGCATATAATGTTGACAGTTTATCCTTGGACTTCTGATGTTTGGACCGTGTCGCGATTTAAGGTTGACTAGTTTATGTTGCGCCTTAGTTACAATCGCACTTGTCAGCATGTGGCAAAATGATTTCTTATGATTAGGTCATTGTGTTCACAACCAATAAGGTCGCATGTTGACTAGGCCTTGGGTCTTGTGCTTCCCGATGTGGGCATTGTTCGTTGTAATTAATGTTGGTACTTGGTCCCGTAACGCCTCAATGCGTTTGGTTTTGCGTGTCGTAGAGGTTTCTAGATATTGGTCATCAAAGTCATTATGTCAGGTTTGTTGATGTTGTCCTTTAGCTTGTAGGCATTCTCTTGATTGTGTCAGGTGGGTAGCCGTTTTTATCTGTGCATTGATTATTACATATTTCATCTAGTTGTTTGATGTGATAATACGCTGGGTCATTGTTGTCTGTTTCCTGAATGTGTAAGTTGTGCTTGTCGTCAAGCTGTGTTGATTAATTGTTGTCATCGATCACCTTCTTTCTTAAAACAAAATAAAATCTTTTGTGTCGCGTCTCTTGTAGTCGTAACGATGGGGGATTTACACAAGTGTTGTTGCAAACAAATAAAATCTTGTTTATATTGCTATATGTATTTACAGAGAGCGCAAATCTACGAATTCCCATAGAGGATTAATATTGCTATATATATATATATATACACACACACACAGAGCGTAAATATACGAATTCCCACAGAGGATTAATACTGATGTATATATAGAGAGAGAGAGAGCATAAATCTACAAATTACCACAGAGGATTAATACTGCTATATACATATTTACACAGAGCGTAAATCTATGAATTACCACAGAGGATTAATACTGCTATATATCTATTTACACAGAGCGTAATTAGGAATTCCCACAGAGGGTTAATACTGCTATTTATAATTATACAGAGGATAAATTTCGAACTCCCCACAGAGGATTAATATTTCCATGTAAATATAGAGTGAAAATTATGAAAATTCCCTATGGAGTACGAACAATAGACAAGTCTAAAAAACACCAAATCGCGTACCAAGTGTTGGGATCTCTAGACAAATCCTAGAGGGTAATAATAACAATATTTCAACAACAAATAAAAGAAAAACGCAGAGGGTTTAACATTAAAACGGTTTGGGCCACATTCCGACTCGGAGAGGACCATAATGAGTATAGGTTAAAATCCTAACAGTAAACCAAGAGGGAAATACAATAGCTCTCCAAACCCGAAAACATAAACCCAGTGGAAATCCCAGGTAGAAATTTCTATGGGGCGTAACTATCAACTCTCAAACAGAGAAAGGAAAACATGAGGCCTATTATTTTGAGCTCAACCAATCAAATTTTCAATCAAACTGAGACCACATCACGAAATACTTCTCACAGAGGTCTTAAAAATGAAATCGTTACTCACCTTGACGCAAGAGAACCCCGAGTATGCATTGTTGTTTTCTTCATCGCGCACGAGAGTTGAACCTCAACAAAGTGCACCGATCGTGTTTCAACACAGAGACAAAACTCATGTTACAGGACCAAAGGGGGAAAGAACAATTAACAAATACTACGTTGAGGGCCCCGTTAGAGGAGTAAACACAATAGGTATGCACCATTACCTTTCCATGTGAAGTCGAGGAGACGGAGATCCTGTATTGGGTGTGGTTGCCTAAGTGTCATTCTGGAGTGTACGGGACAATCGTCACCATTAATGAACCAAACCAAGAGTAAATTCCACAGAACCCGACCTGTCATCCATCTCAAACGGTTTTTGAACCACTTCATTGTTGAGCTATGTTAATAGTCGGGTAGGGTTTAACAATGTTAGGAATAGGGTTATGTTTGTGGCCCTAGAAAAAACAATATTGTTATGGTATATGGTTGTTACATTATACTAAAGTCGTATGTTGTTATGGTATCCATATAACAGTCCATATGTTAAACAATATTTATATGTTATGGATAGTGTTAGAGTTAGGGTATCCATATGTCAATTTATGTATGGTATATATATATATATATAGATATATATGTTATGGATAGTGTTAGGGTTATGATATCCATTAGATAGTTTATATGCTAAACTATATATATATATATATTGATATGGATAGTGTTAGTGTTATGCTATCCACACGATAGTCTATGTGGTAAACGATGCATATCATTATGGCTAGTTTTAACGTTATGGATAAACTATATGATAGTCTATAGTCTATAGTATTTTACATGTTGTATTATGGATAACATGACTTGTCCTAGACATGGTGGTTATTCTAAGGGCTATGATAGCCCTGGTCACAATTTTCTTTAATACAAATAAGTGTTATAATCTAATAACGACGATAAATATGCTATGCATACATTAAAGGAATAAATATATGTTTAAATGGATTATCTTTGTGTCACAATCAAATCTTTGGAGAGTCAAGAAACTTTAATATTTCCCAACAAAAAAAAATATTTGAGAAATTTGTGTTGGTATCTCACTCCATATGAGAGGTTTCATCTCCATTTCACTAATATTTGAAAAACAATAAACAAATTGTTAAAATATTTAAAGTCAATTTAAAAATTACATTAGTAGAATTGTTAAATAATTAAAGTAAATTTAAAAATTACAACATATGATGTTATATACAATAGAAAATTTCAGGGAAAAAATGTTCATAAAACGAATAAAAATACTAAGTTTTTATTATAAGAGAATATGTTGTCCCAAAATGAATACACATCAATTGTAACAAAAAGTATACAAAAGTATATGGATGTTTCAAAATTACCATTTTCCCAAAATGAATACACATCAATTGTAACAAAAAGTATACAAAAGTATAAAGATGTTTCAAAATTACCATTATAGTTGTTTTTCACATACTTCTATAAGTCATAAATGTTTTTGATTGTGACATGTTCGGTAAAGGAAGAAGATCATGGATTGAATCCATGTTTGGTGCAAGAGGGAAAAAATGATTGTTCATAATTATGTTTGTACATTGGTTATCTCTTCGGATGGAAAGACAATTATCTCCAGACGTAGATAAATAATCTACTTCTATATGAGTCATTCTTCCTTTGTTCAAATCATAATAAATGTATGGAATTTGAGCATACTTGCACATGATTATAGTAATTCCAAAAGATTAAAATGGAAGACATTCAACACATTCCATGTTTATTTTGGTTGTCATTTCTTCTAATAATATCCATATTAAGCCTCTTCCATCATAAAAATATCCTTCTTTTTGACGCCTTTGACATTGACCATGTTTAAAATCTTCCATTTCATCAATCCACCAAATAAATGTAGATCCATCATTAAAAATAGATATCAACTGTTTTGAATGTATTGTTAGACACATAGGTCGCTTACTACGTCATGTATGGATGAAATGAATACCCAATTTTTATGATTTATATCTAATAAATGCATTCTATATGAATATAAATCATCCTCTTCAGATACTATTTGCATCTATACCCAATATAATTTACCTTTAAAAAACATTGTATCTTTTGGAGTTGTTGGTTCAATACCCCTCAAATAAAGTATTTGGCATGTTAATAAATTTTGTTAATTGGAAAATTCATATGTAGAATTAGATGGTAAATTTGACTGTTGTTAATTTAATTATTGTGCAAGACAATGACTTGCCAAGTGTCCTTAGTTACTGGACATATGTAAGAGACAATATTTTTATTAATTAAATGAAGGGAACAAAAGGAAAAACCAAGTTAAAAAGATATGATTATGAATCCATGAGTGGGGAAAAATATAGACATAACCTTGGGAAAAAGGGGATAAGTGTAAAAATTCAATTTTGATGGTTGACACATGCTGGAAATTAGGGATTTCCAAGGCTGTGAATTTCCAAGGAGGGAAAAGAGATTGGAAAGAAAGGAAGACCTAGGTAAAGAATATAAACACATGTGTGAGGAGGCAAGATGCTCCTTGGCATGTGTAAGGGAGAAGGTAGTTTCTCTGGAAAGAAAATTCAGGAAAAAAAGAATACGCAATGGTTGTTGTGTAAGCACGGAAGTGTTATGAATCTACAGAAATACGAAAGGAATTGCTGGACAAGGAGGCATGGTTTTCCATCATGGATTCATGATCAAGCTTGAGGGTGACTAGATCAAGTTTCTTGGCTAATCCACTCTACAGTTGGGTGGAACTTTGTTGTTCCTTCTATTTTTGCTGGTTCCAATTATATATAAATATATATATTCTTTTTCATTACATTAGCATTTAATTGTATGTTTGATATGCATCTATTACTAAATGTTACCGATATTATTATAATACAAGCAATATGGAAATCAGACATGAATTAACATGTCTATGGCTGAGTAATATGATGGATACAATAATACTAGAATGAGAAATAAAATATAGACATTCAGAACATGTTTAAATAACAATATGGTAAATATGTATATTTTTCCTATAGTCTGAAATCTCGATAAGCATAAGTAAACATATGGTAATTTCATCAAATGATTTGAGAAATTAGATCGGAAATTATAAAGAAAGTATTCAGTCAAATCCATTATTATTGTCTTTCCTTTTTAAATATTACATGTTTACGAGTGTCATAATTCATATTACAATCACAGAATAATCGAGCAATGTATAAAGTTCGATTATGAAAACATGTTAAGGCCAACATTCTAAAGAAGTATTAATTCTCTGACTTCTTCCTCGTGATCTTAGGAAACAGAACCTGAATACTATTTCCTATCCATTTATTCAAATACATTATCCATAAAGAAATATCACTTGCAACAAAAACATACAACGCATAATTAGTATGTATGCAATGAACTCGTTAACTAAAGAAGAGAAGTACAAATACAAAAAGTTTGGAGGCATCTACTTATACCCATACATGGAGAACTGGAAAAGGAAAGATTGAGCTTGATTTTTTTATGGGTCCTCGCAAAACAGAGGCCCATCATTAGTTTGATATCTTTATGAAACTGCTAATATCTAACTATTTAATCTCACTCTGAAATAAACCGAAAGGACCTCATAAAGATAAATATAATATGTAAACCTATAAAATAATTAGGACGAAAATTAAAGTAAACGCAAAAATATTTAGGAAAGCGTTATGTTTCACCAGATTGTGAACCACAGGACAGACACAACCTTACTCGTATTTTTCACAAATGCGTTAATAAATTGAGTAGAATTTAATAATGAAATTATATTCCTGTATGCATTTAATACACATGCAATTGATATGTGAACATGTAATTATAGATTATAAACCATGATACAAAATTTTTAAAAAGATTCTCTGAGAGATCTATAACATAAATATCGATCAATAAAAAATCAAGTCAGAATCTTGTTAAAACAAATAAAGGATACACGAAAAATCAAATAATAAAGTTTGACCAGAACCAAACCAAAAATTTGAACATTGGGTTATGTAACACCCAATAAAAACATTGCACAATATAAATCCTGAACTGGGATTTGTTTACAAATCCTGAAACAAAAGAATTTGATACAGTCACTCCAAATTCTAAAAAACTGAGACTGTCTAAAGAATGGAAAGATTTCATGTCTGAAGAAGATAGTTGGATTTCCTTCTTTGAATGGAGGAAATTAAAACAAAAACCAATAGTCCAAATGATCGGAGAAAGCTCTGAATCTCCTTCTCCGAAACATAAGTGGAAGAGCCTTGATGGCAGTATTGTTGAATCAAATTCCACTTTTCCCCCTTTCAAAGGAATTGTACTAGAAGACAATTCTAAACAAGTCAGAGCAATTCCTCTATTACTCTCAGGAGAAGCCATTCAGTTGTCTAGAATAGACAAAAGAGTCCAATCAGTTTCAGAGCAGTTAAATTGGACTAATATTGCTTTAAGAGGAATGGCTACACATACTTTCATAACAAATGACTATGCAAGAAAAGACCAACTCATGGATCTCCAAGTATCTACTAATACCATTGTTAGATCCGTGGACCAAATACAAGAAAAGGTCATTGAGGTTAAAGATAAAATGGATTCTGCTTTATCAGAAATTTCTTACAGAGCCAAAGAGTCTAGCAGAAACCATGAAGAAATCATGGAAGGATTGGGAACAACCTTCTCTCATATGGGAAGAACCTTAACATAAATCAAGGGGAAAGCCAGTCAACCTGACAAATCCATTCCTACCTCATTTATCCTTCCTAGTTCTCATATTTCTATTCTATCTCCTGTACATAAACCTTCTGAGATAGAAATTGTAAAAATATTCCCATTACATTTTCCACCTAAAGAAGAAACACCTGAATCTTATTCAAACCCCTCTAAAGATCATCATTCTCTGGTTACCATCAAAAACCCAGCCTATGAAAATCTTCCACATCATTCTTCCAGACCATCTGCTCTTGATCTAGTTGGAAAAGGCAGACTTCCAGAAACCCAAACATTTGCTGATGATTGGTTCCAATAATGGAACATTGACAATCTATCTATTGCTTCATACAAAATAATGAAGGATGTATGTTTCATACAAATTAATGTGTATGAAAGGGAAAACAGAAGTTGAAGAATGCAAAACTATCATTCAGTGTTTTACTGGTACTCTCAGCAAATGGTGGGAAGTTATTTCTTCTCCTTTAATGATTTCAAAAATGGAAGTAGAAATTTTAAAATATGAAGAAGGAGATGTTGTATATCATACAAATGGGACCCCAGTGAATAATATGATTGGTGCTCTCACTACTCTAATACTTGAGCACTGGTGTAGAACAGAGAATGAAATTGCTGATAAACATGAAATTGTTCTCATGAATATGAAGTACAAAAAGATGTCTGAATATGAACAATTTCATAAAGAATGGACACAGAGAATCTTTGAAGTCAAAGAAAGCAAAAACTTGTTATGGAAACAAGTTTATTTGGTAGCTCTTCCAAGTAAGTTTGTGGAATATCTAAAAATGGAAGAAGTTTTCAAACTTCCTTATGAGTTGTATACTTGGGGAGAGATATATTCCTTAATAACCAAAACATTGGAAAAGCCTTGATGGCAGTATTGTTGAATCAAATTCCACTTTTCCCCCTTTCAAAGGAATTGTACTAGAAGAAAATTCTAAACAAGTTAGAGCAATTCCTCTATTACTCTCAGGAGAAGCCATTCAGTTGTCTAGAATAGACAAAAGAGTCCAATCAATTTCAGAGCAGTTAAATTGGACTAATACTACTTTAAGAGGAATGGCTACACATAATTTCATAACAAATGACTAGGCAAGAAAAGACCAAATCATGGATCTCCAAGTATCTACTAATACCATTGTTAGATCCGTGGACCAAATACAAGAAAAGGTCATTGATGTGAAAGATAAAATGGATTCTGCTTTATCAGAAATTTCTTACAGAGCCAAAGAGTCTAGCAAAAACCATGAAGAAATCATGGAAGGATTGGGAACAGCCTTCCCTCATATGGGAAGAACCTTAAAAGAAATCAAGGGGAAAGCCAGTCAACCTGACAAACCCATTCCTACCTTATTTATCCTTCCCAGTTCTCATATTTCTATTCTATCTCCTGTACATAAACCTTTTGAGATAGAAATTGTAAAAAGATTCCCATTACAGTTTCCACCTGAAGAAGAAACACCTGAATCTTCTTCAAAATCTTCAAGAGATCATTATTCTCTAGTTACCATAAAAAATCCAAGTTATGAAAATCTCCCACATCACACTGCTAGACCCTCAGCCCCTGACTTGGTTGGGAAAGGGTGACTTCCAGAATCACAAACATTTGCTGATGATTGGTTCCAAGAATGGAACATTGATAATCTGTCAATTGCCCAAATAAGACAATTGATCGATAGAATGTATGTTTCATACAAAATAATGTGTATGAAGGGAAAAACAGAAATTGAAGCATGCAAAACTATTATTCAGTGTTTCACAGGTACCCTCAGTAAATGGTGGGAAGTTATTTCCTCTCCATCAATGATTTCAAAAATGGAAGAAGAAGTTTTAAAGGATCAAGAAGGAGATATTGTATACCACACTGATGGAACTCCAGTGAATAATATGATTGGTGCTCTTACTACTTTGATACTTGAGCATTGGTGTGGAACAGAGAATGAAATTGCTGATAAACATGAAATTATTCTTATGAATATGAAATGTAGAAAGATGTTTGAATATGAACAATTTCATAAAGAATGGACAGAGAATTTTTGAAGTCAAAGAAAGCAAAAACTTGTTATGGAAACAATTTTATTTGGCAGCTCTTCCAAGTAAGTTTGTGGAATATCTAAAAATCGAAGAAGTTTTCAAACTTCCTTATGAGTTGTATACTTGGGGAGAAATATATTCCTTAATAACCAAAACATTGGTAGGGCTATGTACCAGCATGAAAATACAAAATTCTGTGTCAAAATCTTCTTATCTCCCTGATCAAAAATCAATCTGTGAACAATATGGGTTAAGTAATGCCCAATAAATGGTATCAGAGCCATGGAATCATTTTCAACCTGGGTATGATATCAGACTCTCTTCGATCTGATATAGTTATTCGCTCTGTGTTTTCTGTGTAAAAGTTTTAGTTTGTGTATACACCTTCCTGTGTGTTAGGAATCTAGTGTCGTATCAAGAGTCTCGGGCTGTTTAAAGGCACAGTTCCACTCTTGTGAAACATTTTGGTGCCATATCAAGAGTCTCGGGCTGTTTAAAGGCACAGTTCCACTCTTGCGACACATTTGAGGCCGTATCAGTAGTCTCGAGTTGTTTAAAGGCACAGTTTCCACTACTGCGACCTCCTGAAATATTTGCTAGTTTCTGCCTGAGCAGTCGGCTAGGAGCCTGTCTAATATTCTTTCGGGAAGACATAAGACTAAACGCCCTATTTTTCTGTGCATAAATAGTAACATCTACTATCATGGATTCTTCATTGTCTGTTAGATCTATACATAATACTGAAGAAACTAGTACCTCTAGATCTGACTCTGTAAATAACCTTGAGTCAATGTTTTCTTTAAATAGAAGTCAAATCATAAATCATGCTGGTATAGAAGAAGTCGAAACAAATCCGCAAACAGCTTGGAAATTACCTGTAATATCCCCAAGTAAAGTCTATCAAGACCTAAATATGTTCAATCTCAAATCCATAACCAGAGTCTTTGTCAAAGAATCTATAAGTACTATACAGCAGAATAGTGATGTCACTCAAACAATTTCTCTTATAAACCCAAAAGAAATTCAAAAGGAAGCCAAAAAACATGGCACAAACTTTCTGCATTTTGGATGTATCAGAATCGGGATAAATGCATTAGTCCACAAAGGGATAGATGCCTATGTATTTTGCACAGTCAGGGATCTAACTCATATCAAGTTTATTGATTCTCTAATAGGAGAAATTTTTGCTCCTTTATCCAACGGACCAATCTATTTTGACTGTTATCCAAATTTCTCTGTATATAATTTTGATGAAAATCTTGTAGACATCTTTAAATTATAGATTCAGACAACTGGGTTCGATATGAGATCTACTCGAACAAATATAGTTGTCCAAGCCAGGGGATGCTTTAGGCATACAAATACTATGTTTCCAGCTGTCCTACATACCCCTAGAAAAGACTCTCAGTCAAGCACTCTGGTCATAACCGACTCTTTAAATCAAAAAATGGAACATTGTACTATAAAATGGGAAAACCTCTCTTTTCCCACTGATTGGGTTATTGATATACCAAAGCCTCCTGTACAAAAATCTATTACTTCTGCCCAAATCAAGGAGACATTAGATGCTGCAGTGATTTCTTTTCCCCAAAGATCTCTTTCTAAATCTTCTTCTTGTAAAATTCCTTCCTCCTCAACATCATTTTTCCTACATCCGTCTTTACAAGCCTTAGCATGAAAAATGGGCAAAAGTCCCTTTGCAGTAAAATGTTTTGACTGTGGAGAAATAATTACTCTGTCTACTCTTACCATATTTGAAGAAAATGACAGAGTACATTTTGAGCATGTCAATCACAATCCTAGAACGAATATTCCTCCACCAAGTTCTACTGCTAAATACCAATGTCCACATCCCCAGTGTTCTGACATTCCCTTTCCTCATGATTCCCATGTTTTGGTTATCCAAGATAATGTGGATGAAAAAATAAAATCCAGAAAAGAATCCTACATCCCTGAGGATACAAGAAGACCATATGTTCCAGAGATAAAAAAGTTTTTGACTCTTTTCAAAGGATGTCAAAAAGAATTCATAAAACTAGAATGGATGAAAGAAATGCTGAATTGGGATCTGTATACTCATCCAGAAGCAAGAGAATTTGCCAAGAGAACTTCAAATGAAGAAAAGATTAAATTAGCTCAAGACTGGAAGAACTTTATGGAAAAAGAAAATATGTATATATCTTTCTATGAGTGGAGAAGAACAACTATTCTCAAAAAAGAGAATTCCTGTAAATTAGTTCCTCAGAAAGCTAATCCCATTTGCTATCCAGTCAAAACTCTTTCTATTTCTGATTTAGGAAGAGAAATCAGTAGGATCAAAAAATCCATGGCAAACACTCCAGAACAGAAGAAAGAAGAAAAGGATGAAAGTCTTCAAGTAAAACATCAAAAATATCATGTTTTGATTGAACTAAAAATTCAAGACCTGCATTTTAAATTGAAGACCTTAATTGATACTAGATCAGATTTGAATATGATAAATAAGCATGTTATCCCTGTATCTTTATGGAAAAAAATGCAGGCTATGGTTGTGGGATTAGGAAACATCCCAAATGATATTTCATTCCAGGTTCCAGAAGTAGTTCACTGTTTCCAAGATTTCTGTCTTAAAATGAAATTCTTATTAGCAGATATCCCTGTTGCTTGTATCCTTGGCACTCCCTTCCTTGTAGCAGTTTCTCCCCATGGTTCAACCATGGTGACTCAAGAAAAGCCAGGATACTTCATTACAATCCAGGGTAGTTAAATAATTAAACTCCCATTTGTATCTACTCCTAGGATTTCAGATGTTGTCCAGCTTAATCTTAGAAAGGTTGAAAAGATAAAAGAGCTGAAGGCCTTCCAGACAGAAATCAGAATTCAAGATCAATTGAAACAAATAAACATCCAAGAAAATATCTTCTTCTTAAAAGAAGAATTTATTAATTCAGTTTGCTCAGAAAATCCTACTACCTTTTGGAAGCAGAAAAAGAATGAAGTCTTCCTTCCTTACAGAGAAGACTATCAGGGAAAGCCTAGTAAAAGCATAGCCATACCAATGAATGCTGAATACCAAAAGCTTTGTGCAGATGAAATTGAGGGTTTACTCAAAAAGGAACTAATCAGAAAATCTACTAATCCTTGGAACTGTTATGGGTTTTATGTAAATAAACATTCAGAACAAATCAGAGGAGTTCCTAGATTAGTAGTCAACTATAAACCCCTCAATAAAGTATTAGCAGACGATACTTATCCCATTCCAAATAAAAGTAGCCTTGTTACCAGAATTGCAGCTGCAAAGATTTTTTCAAAATTTGATTTGAAATCAAGAATCTGGCAAGTAGCCATTCATGAAAAGGACAAATTTAAAACTGCTTTTAATGTCCCTGCTGGGCATTATGAATGGAATGTGATGCCTTTTGGGCTAAAGAATGCTCCTGCAAAATTTCAAAGGCTGATGGATGATACTTTAAAGCCATATTTTGATTGGATCATTGTATATATTGATGACATCTTGGTTTTCTCTTCATCCATAGATCATCATTTCAAACATCCGAAGAAGCTTTTGGAAGTCCTCAAGCAAGCTGGGCTAGTATTATCCAAGAAAAAGATTGAACTTTTTCAGATACAGATCAAATTTCTTGGTCATACTATTGACAATGGTCAGATCACTCTGCAAACTCATGCTGTTGAATTTGCATATAAATTTCCAGACAAGATTATTGATAAGACACGGATGCAAAGGTTCTTAGGAAGTCTAAATTATATAAGCCATTTTTATAAAGACTGTGCACAAGATAGAAGACTCCTAAATGATAGACTGAAAAAAGAACCAAGTCCCTGGATAGAGGCACATACTCAAGCTATAAGAAATATCAAAGCCAGGAGAAAGAATCTTCCCATCCTACATATCTCTGATGACAATATCCCAAAGATAGTAGAAATTGATGCCAGTAATATTGGTTGGGGAGCAGTTTTAAAACAAGTCAAAGACAAGGGAAAGGAATAAGTTATTCAATTTGCCTCTGGTTTATGGCAAATAGCAGAGAAAAATTATTCTGCATTAGATAAATAAATTAAAGCTGCTCTGAATGCCATACATAAATTTGAATGCCATAATAATTCCATTCCAGATTTCTTAAGTAGAGAACATTTACAAAATTCCTGCTTATTAATCTCTGTACAACTTAGAAATGAAGAAGAAAAGGTAATAAATATTCCTGATACTCTAAATTGGAGATCTTATACAGAAGAATGGATACCCCGATGGGAATTAAGAAGTACAGAACTTCTATCTCAAGAAACACATGTTTCATACTACAGTCTGGTTCCTGAAGTAAGGGGAAGAAGAATATCAAATATTTTGGCTCCCTTAACCACTCAGAGAAATGAAAGGGCATCTCGAGCACAGTATGCCTTAACATAACTTTTCCATGATATAACATTAATCTGGGACATAAGAAATACTGAAGGCAGCAATCAACAATATTTTTGTTTAAATAGAACTAGATTATTATCTCATTGGCCCGAAAGGAATCCTAATTTCATCTTTCCAGAAACAAGCATAAATGATCATGAATACAGAAAGATGTGGTGGGAATTTGCTCAAAAGGAGGATATGATAATTATGGTTAAATTTGGTATCATAAATTCTGCAACTGCAGGAAGACCCCCAATTTGGATTTCTGATTGGCGGAGAGACTTTGGTCTAAACAAGAGTGTCGTAGACCCCTATGTTTTAGGATCTTGCATTTCTCTTACTGCTATCCGAGATCTTTACCTTCAAGGACCAAATGAAGGAGAAATATTACAAATGTTCATCTTCAACCATTTTCAGTGGGGAATCAAATCAAAGATCATTCTCAAGATCATCAATGGCGTACCCTCTATAGTCCAGAGAATTTATACAAAGATGTGGGACACCCTACATTATCCAGAAATATTTTCTAGCTTCATTGAAAATGATTGAAAATACTCTAATCTCTGGTTTCTATGGGTTTGTACCTAAAAACTCCAGTGTAATAATTCATGTCTAAATGGCTGACAGTGGTGCCATTAAGGTTCCGTGGGTTGCCGTCATTAAACTCCACTATGTATAGTGTGGTCTTGTCAATAATAGAGAATATTGGAAACTCGGAGCACTTCTCCAACTTTTGATGCGGATTGACCCACATTTCCAAGATGCTCTACTGTTTAGCATGTGATTTGTCAAGTATGATTGTCCTCTCGTCGGGGAATATTGCACGATCACCCCATCATATCTACTGTTTATCATGTGACATGGTACTCTGGTCGAGGAATCTTGCACGACTCCCTCGTCAGATCTACTGTTTAAATATGCTTTCGGTGGATTTATTAATAAAATAATGATTTGGTCAGAGATTCCTGCGTGAATACATCTACCGAATCCTAAAAGTAAGATTAGGTGGCAGACATAGTGGGCCAGTAGTCTATTCGGGTCTTGGCTTCATGATGACTCTTCCTCCCAGAATTCCTATAAAAGAAGGAGGAGAGCTCATTATCTTCATTCCCAAATTTGTGAGTTGTGAGTTAGTCAGTCTTAGGTTCTAAGATTCCCTTCTGTCTGAAGCTTCGTGTCTTTCTGTAAGTCTATAAGTCTATGAGTTGAGCGAAGAGAATTCTTCTCTGAGTCTGTTATCAGTGGCTTTGGCACATATTGTAATACCCGTAAGCTTTTATGCTCTGATAATATAAAGACTTCCGCATGNCTTAAGGCTACTCTACGTGTCTTTCTGTAAGTCTATAAGTCTATGAGTTGAGCGAAGAGAATTCTTCTCTGAGTCTGTTATCAGTGGCTTTGGCACATATTGTAATACCCGTAAGCTTTTATGCTCTGATAATATAAAGACTTCCGCATGTTGTTAAATCTCTGATGCTTGTCTATTGTCTCTCTATTATGCGCACATTCTGATCTCATTTATTTGCCCATATTTGCAACCATTGTTCCTTGGTACTGCTAGGACATAGTTCACTCATCCAGATAGTAAGGTTGCTGGTAGTTTGGTGTAAGGTGTCGGTGGATCAGTGGTAGTAAGTCCCGCTAAGGCAAGGAGGCCGCTAAAGGGCAGTGGTAGCTGTGAAAGTTCGCCGAAAACCAACTATAGGCTTCAAATAGATCTGCAACAGCCTGATGGACTTCGGGTGGTGAGGTTCAAAAGTTAAGCAGAGTAAAGCGGTTAAAGCGATGATATTGGTTCTGACGAGAGTAGTAGAAACTGGAAGACGAGATGGTGAGAGTAGATTGCGCATGAGACAAGCAGTCAATATTTCAAGCTTCATTCTCTGACAGAAGAGGCCTCTGAGTTTACAAATGGTATCAGAGCCATGCACTCATTTTCAAACCGGGTATGATATCAGACTCTCTTCGATCTGATATAGCTATTCACTCTGTGTTTTCTGTGTAAAAGTTTTAGTTTGTGTATACACCTTCCTGTGTATTAGGAATCTAGTGCCGTATCAAAAGTCTCGGGCTGTTTAAAGGAACAGTTCCACTCTTGCGACACATTTTGGTGCTGTATCAAGAGTCTCGGGCTGTTTAAAGGCACAGTTCCACTCTTGTGACACATTTGAGGCTGTATAAGTAGTCTCGGTCTATTTAAAGGCACAGCTTCCACTACTGCGACCTCCTGAAAGATTTGCTAGTTTCTGCCTGAGCAGTCGGCCAGGAGCCTGTCTAATCTTCTTTCGGGAAGACATAAGACTAAACACCCTACTTTTCTGTGCATAAATCGTAACATCTACTATCATGGATTCTTCATTGTCTGTTAGATATGTACATAATACTGTAGATTCTTCTGCATCTACTTTAGAGAATTCTTTCTGTTTTATAATTCATTACATGCCTTCAATAGAATCATTGGATCCAAGAATCAAAGACATTTACAAGGGCATGAGACCACCCGGTACTCCTAAGTATGGGTTAGGATATACAAAACAATGTAACACAGTCATTCCAGACTATAGATTTACAAATCCTTTACCCAAATATATACAAAGACCATCTGTAGATCAAATTCATAAATTTCATACAGTCATGAAAGGATGCCAGAAATGATCCATTCCTGAAGAATGGATTAAAAGGATGTTGAACTAGGATTTGTTTACAAATCCCGAAACAAAAGAATTTGATACAGTCACTCCAAATTCTGAAAAACTGAGACTGTCTAAAGAATGGAAAGATTTCATGTCTGAAGAAGATAGTTGGATTTCCTTCTTTGAATGGAGGAAATTAAAACAAAAACCAATAGTCCAAATGATAGGAGAAGGCTATGAATCTCCTTCTCCGAAACATAAGTGGAAGAGCCTTGATGGCAGTATTGTTGAATCAAATTCCACTTTTCCCCCTTTCAAAGGAATTGTACTAGAAGACAATTTTAAACAAGTCAGAACAATTCCTCTATTACTCTCAGGAGAAGCCATTCAGTTGTCTGGAATAGACAAAGGAGTCCAATCAATTTCAGAGCAGTTAAATTGGACTAATATTGCTTTAAGAGGAATGACTACACATACTTTCATAACAAATGACTATGCAAGAAAAGACCAAATCATGGATCTCCAAGTATCTACTAATACCATTGTTAGATCCATGGACCAAATACAAGAAAAGGTTATTGATGTGAAAGATAAAATGGATTCTGCTTTATCAAAAATTTCTTACAGAGACAAAGAGTCTAGCAGAAACCATGAAGAAATCATGGAAGGATTGGGAACAACCTTCTCTCATATGGGAAGAACCTTAACAGAAATCATGGGGGAAGCTAGTCAACCTGACAAACCCATTCCTACCTCATTTATCCTTCCCAGTTCTCATATTTCTATTCTATCTCCTGTACATAAACCTTCTGAGATAGAAATTGTAAAAAGATTCCCATTACATTTTCCAACTGAAGAAGAAACACCTAAATCTTCTTCAAACCCCTCTAAAGATCATCATTCTATGGTTACCATCAAAATCCCATCCTATGAAAATCTTCCACATCATTCTTCCAGACCATCTGCTCCTGATCTAGTTGGAAAAGGCAGACTTCCAGAAACCCAAACATTTGCTGATGATTGGTTCCAAGAATGGAACATTGACAATCTGTCTATTGCACAGATCAGACAAATGATTGATAGGATGTATGTTTCATACAAAATAATGTGTTTGAAAGGGAAAACATAAGTTGAAGCATGCAAAACTATCATTCAGTGTTTTACTGGTACTCTCAGCAAATGGTGGGAAGTTATTTCTTCTCCTTTAATGATTTCAAAAATGGAAGCAGAAATTTTAAAAGATGAAGAAGGAGATGTTGTATATCATACAAATGGGACCCCAGTGAATAATATGATTGGTGCTCTCACTACTCTAATACTTGAGCACTGGTGTGGAACAGAGAATGAAATTGCTGATAAACATGAAATTGTTCTCATGAATATGAAGTGCAGAAATATGTTTGAATATGAACAATTTCATAAAGAATGGGCACAGAGAATCTTTGAAGTCAAAGAAAGCAAAAACTTGTTATGGAAACAAGTTTATTTGGCAGCTCTTCCAAGTAAGTTTATGGAATATCTAAAAATGGAAGAAGTTTTCAAACTTCCTTATGAGTTGTATACTTGGGGAGAGATATATTCCTTAATAACCAAACATTGGTAGGGCTATGTACCAGCATGAAAATACAAAATTCTGTGTCAAAGTCTTCTTATCTCCCTGATAAAAAATCAATCTGTGAACAATATGGATTATATGTCTCTAATACAACAAGAAAGAAAAGAAAAAATCCTAAAGACTTCAGGGGAGAAAAAGGGAGAAAATATAAAGCTAGGTACAAGTATGTCCCTAAAAGCCATTATTATGAGCCAAAAGATATTAGGCTCAAGTCTCATACTCATGAAGCAAAAAAGAGAGTGACCTGCTGGATTTGTGGAAAGCAAGGCCATTATGCTCATGATTGTCCAGAAAATGAGGCTTCAAGAAAAATAAAAGGCAAGTTCTCAGAAAAAAAAGCAAAAGAGGCCCATGAAAGACGACAATTGATTCTGAAACTTCACTGTAACAGGTGTGGGGAAAATAATAATGACAAAAATTCATGCCCCCATAATCCCTTTAAACCCAAAGAAGAGGTTCATCTTCTTCAAAAAGGATGATGTTCTTCTAGTAGCACATCAGAATTTGAATATTCCTCAGAAAATGAAATCCTGATGAATCAGCATTGTAGTTGCAGCAATCCAAATTTTTGTACCTGTGAAAGCAGCAATGAAAGTTCTGATTCTGAATCAGAACCTGAAATTCAAGAAAAATTAAAAGTCTGTTTGTTCCAAGACACAGGAAACCAAGAGGCACAAATGCTTGCCCAAATAAAAGGCCTTCCAGAAGGTGACATGAAAAATTCCCTTCTTGAAACTTTTATTAAAAATGTCAAAAAAGAACAAAAGGAAAAGACCTCTGGAATTCCCATAAGACAGCCTTTGTTCTTGGATGCTTCCTTTGACAAAAAAACCAAAACTTATATTAAGTTTAACAGAGAACCAAAAATTCATAATATCTCTGTTACAGAACTAGCCAAAGAAGTTATACTTCTTAGAAAGGAAGTTTTTGGGTTAAAAGAAACAGTCAACAGGCTGGATGCTGACTGGAGTTATAAGATTGATTCATGGGCTAGACAAGAAATCAAGAAGATCAAAGAGAGGATGTATTCCATTCCTCCACCATTGGAAGATGCCCCTTTTGAGACTGTGCTCTTAGAACAAACTATAGAAGAAATGCAGGGAATGATAGGTATGAAGATTCTTCCCATCAAATACCAGAAATATTATATAAAGATCCAGTTAGAAATAAATCAAGAGATTTTTTCATTAACTGCACTTATAGATACTGGATCAGATTTAAACGTGCTACACAAAGATCTTATCCCTACAAAATATTGTCTTCCTAGCTTTGGATTAGATATAGGACTAGGAAATGTAAATAAATACTTCTTTTCAGTTTGAATTTCCTGAAGGCATCATGATCCTTGAAAATTATGCTTTAGGAATGAAATTTCAAATTTCTGAATTACCAGTTGATTGTATTATGGGCACACATTTTCTATCAGCAGTAGAACCTCATGGTTCTTGTATATGTCCAGATGGTAAGAATGGATTTTTTATTACCATGCCTAGTATAAATGGAGATTCTTCCAAAAGGATCGAATTACCATTCATTTCTGAATACCACATGCAGCTTGCCTATTGTAAGAAAAGTATGGTAATAGTAGAAGTCTTTGATGATCTAAGAAATGATCTTGTTACTCATTTTTTGGATGATAATACTCCCTGGGAAGAATTTGAAAGAAATTGGATACCGGAATGGAAATTTAGGGCTTCATATGAAGTTGAGTTGGGATTGCCTGGATTTTCAAGAAATACTAGTATAAATGTACTTCCCCCCCAACATATACTTGGAAGAATGCATCAGTCTTCAACCTCCACATCCAGGGCAAAATTAATTGAAATGGGAGATTTAAGCAGACTCAGATATGCAAATAGACAGTGGTTTGATCATCAAACTCAAAGATGGGAAGAAACTCCTGCATATCATTTCTTCCAAATTAATCGGATGAGAACCATTCAAGATTGGCCAAACAGAGATCCAGAAGAAAAAAATTTCAATATAACTTATCATCAATACAAATCAATGTGGTTTAATATTTGTCTCTGGACAGACAGATACAAATACTATTACTGTATGATTAAGTTTGCAGTCAATTTTGTTCTTGAACCTGAACCAGAATGGATTATGGAATGGTGGAATAAATTTGGGATAAATCCAGTAAATATCCATCCTCGAGTATCTGATACTGCAAAAATGTTCCTTTTTCCAAATCGAAGATTAGATACCCTAAAGGATCTATACTCAGAAGAAGAATACAAAATGTTGTTTGTAACATAAAGACATCCTTGGGTTATCCGAACAAAATTCATTCTCCATTAGAAAGAAGAAAGAAATGAAGATCCAAAATTATACAGGGAAATCTACGCCCAGCATTGGGACCCATATAATTTCCAACATTTTCATGATCATCCATTAGAAGAATGGTTTCCATGGGTTTGTACCTCAAAACTCCACCATGTAATTATTCATGTCTAAATGGCCGACAGTGGTGCCATTCGGGTTCCGTGGGTTGCCGTCATTAAACTCCACTATGTATAGTGTGGTCTTGTCAATACAAGAGAATCTTGGAAACTCGGAGCACTTCTCCGACTTTTGGTGCGGATTGACCCACATTTCCAAAATGCTCTACTGTTTAGCATGTGATTTGTCAAGTATGATTGTCCTCTGGTCGGGGAATCTTGCACGATCACCCCATCAGATCTACTATTTATCATGTGACATGGTACTCTGGCCAAGGAATCTTGCACGACTCCCTCGTCAGATCTACTGTTTAAAATCTGCTTTCAGTGGATTTATTATTAAAATAATGATTTGGTCAGAGATTCCTGCGTGAATACATCTACCGAATCCTAAAAGTAAGATTGATTGGAAGACATGTAAGCCCATGGAAGATTTGTGAGTTGTGAGTTAGTCAGTCTTCGGTTCTAAGCTTCCCTTCTATCTGAAGCTTCGTGTCTTTCTGTAAGTCTGTAAGTCTGTGATTCGAACGAAGAGCATCCTGCTCTGAGTCTATTATCAGTGCCTTTGGCACATATTGTAATACCCGCAAGATTTTATGCTCTGATAATATAAAGACTTCTGCATGTTGTTAAATCTCTGATGCTTGTCTATTGTCTCTCTATTATGCACACATTGTCATCTCATTTATTTGCCCATATTTGCAACCGTTGTTCCTTGGTACTGCTAGGACATAGTTCGCTCATCTAGATAGTAAAGTTGCTCGTAGTTTGGTGTAAGGCGTCAGTGGATCAGTGGTAGTAAGTCCCGCTAAGGCAAGGAGGCCGCTAAAGGGTAGTGGTAGCTGTGAAAGTTCACTGAAAACCAACTATAGGTTTCAAATAGATTTGCAACAGCCTGATGGACTTCGGGTGGTGAGGTTCAGAAGTTAAGCAGAGTAAAGCAGTTAAACTGACGATATTGGTTCTGACGGGAGTAGCAGAAACTGGAAGACCAGATGGTGAGAGGAGATTGCGCATGAGACAAGCAGTCAATATTTCAAGCTTCATTCTCTGACAGAGGAGGCCTCTGAGTTTACAAATGGTATTAGAGCCATGCACTCATTTTCAACACGGGTATGATATCAGACTCTCTTCGATTTGATATAGCTATTCGATCTATATTTTCTGTGTAAAAGTTTTAGTTTGTGTATACACCTTCCTATGTGTTAGGAATCCAGTGCCGTATCAAGAGTCTCGGGCTATTTAAAGGCACAGTTCCACTCTTGCGACACATTTGAGGCCGTATCAGTCGTCTCAGGCTATTTAAAGGCACAGTTTCCACTACTGGGACCTCCTGAAAGATTTGCTAGTTTCTGCCTGAGCAGTCGGATAGGAGCCTGTCCAATCTTCTTTCGGGAAGACATAAGACTAAACGCCCTGCTTTTCTGTGCAGAAATAGTAACATCTACTATCATGGATTCTTCATTGTCTATTATATATGTACATAATACTGAGGAAACTAGTACCTCTGGATCTGACTCTGTAAATAACCTTGAGTCAATGTTTTCTTTAAATAGAAGTCAAAGCATAAATCATGTTGATATAGAAGAAGTTGAAACAAATCCACAAACAACTTGGAAATTACCTGCAATATCCCCAAGTAAAGTCTATCAAGACCTAAATATGTTCCATCTCAAAGCCATAACCAGATTCTTTGTCAAAGAATCTATAAGTACTATACAACAGAATAGTGATGTCACTCAAACAATTTCTCTTATAAATCCAAAAGAAATTCAAAAGGAAGCCAAAAAACATGGCACAAACTTTCTGCATTTTGGATGTATTAGAATCAGGATAAATGCATTAGTCCACAAAGGGATAGATGCCTATGTACTTTGCACAGTCAGGAATCTAACTCATAACAAGTTTACCAAATCTCTAATTCGAGGAATTGTTGCTCCTTTATCCAACAGACCAGTCTATTTTGACTGTTATCCAAATTTCTCTTTATATACTTTTGATGAAAATATTGCATACATCCTTAAATTACAGATTCAGACATCTGGGTTCGATATGAGATCTACTCGAACAAATATAGTTGTACAAGCCAGGGGATGCTTTAGGCATACAAATACTATGTTTCCAGCTGTCCTACATACCCCTAGCAAAGACTCTCATTCAAGCACTCTGGTCATAACCGACTCTTTAAATCAAAAAATGAAACATTGTACTATAAAATGGGAAAACCTCTCTTTTTCCACTGATTGGGTTATTGATATACCAAAGCCTCCTGTACAAAGATCTATTACTTCTGCCCAAATCAAGGAGACATTAGATGCTGCAGTCATTTCTTTTCCCCAAAGATCTCTTTCTAAATATTCTTCTTGTAAAATTCCTTCCTCCTCAACATCATTTTTCCTACATCCATCTTTACAAGCCTTAGCATGACAAATGGGAAAAAGTCCCTTTGCAGTAAAATGTTTTGACTATGGAGAAATAATTACTCTGTCTACTCTTACCATATTTCAAGAAAATGACAGAGCACATTTTGAGCATGTCAATCAAAATCCCAGAACGAATATTCCTACACCAAGTTCTACTGCTAAAGACCAATGTCCACATCCCCAGTGTTCTGACATTCCCTTTCCTCATGATTCCCATGTTTTGGTTATCCAAGATAATCTGGATGAAAAAATAAAATCCAGAAAAGAATCCTATATTCCCAAAGATACAAGAAAACCATCTGTTCCAGAGATAAAAAAGTTTTTGGCACTCTTTAAAGGATGTCAGAAGTCATTTATAAAAACATAATGGATGAAAGAAATGATGAATTGGGATCTGTATACTCATCCAGAAGCAAGAGAATTTTCCAAGAGAACTTCAAATAAAAAAAAGATTAAATTAGCTCAAGACTGGAAGAACTTTATGGAAAAAGAAAATATGTATATATCTTTCTATGAGTGGAGAAGAACAGCTATTCTCAAAAAAGAGAATTCCTGGAAATTAGTTCCTCAGAAAGATAATCCCATTTGCTATCCAGTCAACACTCTTTCTATTTCTGATTTAGGAAGAGAAATCAGTAGGATCAAGAAATCCATGGAAAACACTCCAGAACAGAAGAAATAAGAAAAGGATGAAAGTCTTCAAGTCAAACATAAAAAATATCATGTCTTGATTGAACTAAAAATTCAAGACCTGCATTTTAAATTGAAGACCTTAATTGATATTGGATCAGATTTGAATATGCTAAATAAGGATGTTATCCCTGTATCTTTATGGGAAAAAACTCAGGCTATGGTTGTGGGATTAGGAAACATCCCAAATGATATTTCATTCCAGGTTCCAGAAGCACTTCTCTGTTTCCAAGATTTCTGTGTTAAAATGAAATTCTTATTAGCAGATATCCCTGTTGCTTGTATCCTTGGCACTCCCTTCCTTACAGCAGTTTCTCCCCATGGTTCAACCATGGTGACTCCAGAAAAGCCAGGATACTTCATTACAATCCAAGGTAGTAAAATAATTAAACTCCCATTTGTATCTACTCCTAGGATTTCAGATGTTGTCCAGCTTAATCTTAGAAAGTTTGAAAATATAAAAGAGCTAAAGGCCTTCTAGACAGAAATCAGAATTCAAGAGCAATTGAAATAAAATAAACATCCAGGAAAAGATCTTCTTCTTAAAAGAAGAATTTATTAATTCAGTTTGCTCAGAAAATCCTACTGCCTTTTGGAAGAAGAAAAAGCATGAAGTCTTCCTTCCTTACAAAGAAGACTATCAGGGAAAGCCTTGTAAAAGCAGAGCCATACCAATGAATGCTGAATACAAAAACCTGTGTGCAGATGAAATTGAGGATTTACACAAAAAGGAACTAATAAGAAAATCTACTAGTCCTTGGAACTGTTATGGGTTTTATGTAAATAAACATTCAGAACAAATCAGAGGAGTTCCTAGATTAGTATTCAACTATAAACCCCTCAATAAAGTATTAGCAGACGATACTTATCCCATTCCAAATAAAAGCAGCCTTGTTACCAGAATTGCAGGTGCAAGGATTTTTTCAAAATTTGATTTGAAATCAGGATTCTGGCAAGTAGCCATTCATGAAAAGGACAAATTTAAAACTGTTTTTAATGTCCCTGCTGGGAATTATGAATGGAATGTGATGCCTTTTGGGATAAAGAATGCTCCTACAAAATTTCAAAGGGTGATGGATGATACTTTAAAGCCATATTTTGATTGGCTCATTGTATATATTGATGACATCTTGGTTTTTTCTTCATCCATAGATCAACATTTCAAACATCTGAAGAAGCTTTTGCAAGTCCTCAAGCAAGCTGGGCTAGTATTATCCAAGAAAAAGATTGAACTTTTCCAGACACAGATCAAATTTCTTGGTCATACTATTGACAATGGTCAAATCGCTCTGCAAACTCATGCTGTTGAATTTGCAGATAAATTTCCAGATAAGATTATTGATAAGACATAGTGGCAAAGGTTCTTAGGAAGTCTAAATTATATAAGCAATTTTTATAAACACTGTGCACAAGATAGAAGACTCCTAAATGATATAATGAAAAAAGAACCAAGTCCCTGGACAGAGGCACATACTCAAGCTGTAAGAAATATCAAAGCCAGGACAAAGAATCTTCCCATCCTACATATCTCTGATGATAATCTCCCAAAGATAGTAGAAACTGATGCTAGTAATATTGGCTGGGGAGCAGTTTTAAAACAAGTCAAAGACAAGGGAAAGGAAGAATTTATTCAATTTGCCTCTGGTTTATGGCAAGCAGCAGAGAAAAATTATTCTGCATTAGATAAAGAAATTAAAGCTGCTCTGAATCCCATACATAAATTTGAATGCCATAATAATTCGATTCCAGATTTCTTAAGTAGAGAACATTTACAAAATTCCTGCTTATTAATCTCTGTATAGCTTAGAAATG
>JASDQU010011402.1:14195-28579 GCA_032191745.1 Picea mariana | reverse complement strand
AGTTCCTGAAGTAAGGGAAAGAAGAATATCAAATATTTTGGCTCCCTTAATCACTCAGAGCAATGAAAGGGCATCCCGAGCACAGTATGCCTTAACAGAACTTTTCCATGATATAACATTAATCTGGGACATAAGAAATACTGAAGGCAACAATCAACAATATTTTTGTTTAAACAGACCCATATTATTATCTCATTGGCTCGAAAGGAATCCTAATGTCATCTTTCCAGAAACAAGCATAAATTATCATGAATACAGAAAGATGTGGTGGGAATTTGCTCAAAAGGAGGATATGATAATTATGGTTAAATTTGGTAGCATAAATTCTGCAACTGTAGGAAGACCCCCAATTTGGATTACTGACTGGTGGAGGGACTTTGGTCTAAACAAGAGTGTCGTAGACCCCTATGTTTTAGGATCTTGCATTTCTCTTACTGCTATCCGAGATCTTTACCTTCAAGGACCAAATGATGGAGAAATCTTACAAATGTTCATCTTCAACCATTTTCAGTGGGGAATCAAATCAAATATCATTCTCCAGATCATCAATGGCGTACCCTTTATACTCCGGAGGATTTATACAAAGATGTGGGACACCCTACATTATCGGGAAAGATTTTCTAACTTTATTGAAAATGATTGAAAATACTATAATCTGTGGTTTCCGTGGGTTTGTACCTAAAAAATCCACAGTGTAATAATTCATGTCTAAATGGCCGACAGTGGTGCCATTCAGGTTCCGTGGGTTGCCGTCATTAAACTCCACTATGTATAGTGTGGTCTTGTCAATAATAGAGAATCTTGGAAACTCGGAGCACTTCTCCGACGTTTGGTGCGGATTGACCCACATTTCCAAGATGCTCTACTGTTTAGCATGTGATTTGTCAAGTATGATTGTCCTCTGGTCGGGGAATCTTGCATGATCACCCCGTCAGATCTACTGTTTATCATGTGACATGGTACTCTAGCCGAGGAATCTTGCACGACTCCCTCGTCAGGTCTACTGTTTAAATCTTCTTTCGGTGGATTTATTATTAAAATAATGATTTGATCAGAGATTCCTGCGTGAATACATCTGTCGAATCCTAAAAGTAAGATTAGGTGGCAGACATAGTGGGCCACTAGTCTATTTGGGTCTTGGCTACATGATGACTCTTCCTCCCAAAATTCCTATAAAATAAGGAGGAGAGCTCATTATCTTCATTCCCTATTTTGTGAGTTGTGAGTTAGTCAGTCTTAGGTTCTAAGCTTCCCTTCGGTCTGAAGCTTCGTGTCATTCTGTAAATCTGTAAGTCTGTGAGTAGAGCGAAGAGCATCCTGCTCTAAGTTTGTTACCAGTGCCTCAGGCACATATTGTAATACCCACAAGCTTTTATGCTCTGATAATATAAAGACTTCCGCTTGTTATTCATCTCTGATGCTTGTGTATTGTCTCTCAATTATGCGCACATTGTGACTTCATTTATTTGCCTGTATTTGCATCTGTTGTTCCCTAGTACTGCTAAGTCTGAGTTGCTTGTCCTGTTAGTAAGGTTGCTGGTAGTTTGGTGTAAGGCGTCGGTGGATCAGTGGTAGTAAGTCCCGCTAAGGCAAGGAGGCCGCTAAAGGGCAGTGGTAGCTGTGAAAGTTCGTCGAAAACCAGCTATAGGCTTCAAATAGAACTGTTGAGAAGGCTCAATGGACTTCGAGTGACAGGCTTCAGGAAGATAAGCAGAGTAAAGCGATTAACTCGACGACATTGGTTCTGACGGAAGTAGCAGAAATCAGAAGACCATATGGTGAAGGGAAATTGTGCATGAGACAAGCAGTTAATACGTCAAGCTTCATTCTCTTACAAAGGAGGCCCCTGACAAAGTTGTTCGTGGAGAGCAGCTTAACAACAAAATCTAGTATTAGAGTAAGTAAATGAGACCCAACTATACAATAGCCACAAGTTAGGAGGGTTTTCGCACACGGTAAGGCTTGACTTTTTTCATCGACCAATTCGAATAAAGGTCTTGGTTATATGAATAAAGATGAGTTTGGTTTACTACCTGATAACTCGGGTCATCCCAATAGTTACAATAAAATTAACAGGTAACATATGGGTGTAAATACAACTCGGAGATGACTAAGGAAAAAATCTATGCAATGTTTTTCAAATCAAGCATAACATAGAGAATTTAGTAGATACAAAGGGATACTCTGAAAAACATTTACTAAGAATTAATAAGTAGACAGAGATAGTGTTATCACAGATAATGAATAATCATGATTAAAGATATATAAATATAATACAATAAGACCTCAAGAAATTATTATTTTAGTGGACAAAGATTAACCCTCAAGCATTCTTTTAAAGTTTTCAAATCAAGTAATAATGTATTCCTCAAAGATGTTCTATGGAATATATAATTCTTACCTGATAGGAGGAAATGAATAAACCATGCCTTCCAGAAATGAAAATTTCTTTGAAGAATAAACATTACCCAAGATATGCAACAGACTCATTGTTGAGTGTAACCCTCAGTTGAAAGGAAGAAAAAGGTGCAGAACTTGGTGAACTTATAGTCATGGATAAGATTATTGGTAAGGATTGTGGTAAGTCTCAAGACCGGGTAAGGAACAACTACCCCAGGATGTAAGGAATGGGAACTTAATCCCTCAATAAACCTCTTACAGAGCACAATGTCGGCTTTACCAAACTGAATAATGAGATTTTCCATAGTAATGAAACCTCTCCAAAACCAATGCTCTGCAAAATAGTTAACAAAATTAATCACGAGAAGTATAAAGGTAGGTGGTTAGGTTAAGTTTCAATCATTTAATTCCCTAGGCACATGAAGTAGCGTAGCTGGAGGATTTGGATAGTGACCTAAAAGATCAACGGAAGAAAAAGTGTCATTTTCAGGTTGTAGTTTTTAAATTATAAAGGAGGGACTTTATGACACGCTGATAGGGAAGTCTTAAGGTGAATTATGAATACCAATATGATTCAAATCATACTAACTACTTACCCTACAAGTTCAATAGTATAACCTTGTCATAGCCTTACACTATAGCATATGGTAGAGGCTTATTCCTAGTATAAACCTTATATAACGTTTATGCAATCTTTGATGACTTGTTTTATGTTTTAAATACCTTGGACAACCCCCACGATTCTCTTAAAAGATAAGAGATATATATACATAAGTAAGCATATGCATATAATGCACTATAGGTACTTAGTGGACTTGCAAGGTAATATATATATATATATATATAAAAGTAAACATATGCATATAAGCCACTTTAGGTAGTTAGTGGAATTGAAAGGTAATAGAGTTGGGAATATATACATATATTTTATATATAAGTAAACATATGTATATAATCCACTATAGGTAGTTAGTGGACTTGAAAAGTAATAGAGTTTAGAATTAATTCAATTACCTAATAGTATAGTTAGCTCTGATATTACTTACAACCAAATATCCAAGGGCATTACATATGAATTATGTTTATATCAGGGTTAAAATTTAAACCCACCTTACTTATTGTCGAATTCAGGTAGAATTTATGATGGTGATATCTAAAATGAATTTCAAGTTATATATAATGTCATGATTGTTTAAAGAAAACAAATTATGACTTAATTTTGAGGCAAGGAATTAATGAATAAATGGCATTTTACAATCAGGAGAAATAAATCACCTCCAATATCCATACATACTGCTCCAGATAAAAAAATTCTAGACCATCTTCATCATGCAATGATTTTATGACTATCCATCCATACTTTTGTTAAAAAATATTGCCAATAAGTGAAAAAATACAAAATTCCTAGTTTCAATGAGACCTACATTTGTAAAGAAATTTATGAATGGATTTACTATAAAGTAATATTTATACCCAAGCATTAGAGTAGGTACATAAAGAAGAACCATGGAGCAAACTGTACATTCAATTTTGTATGGATTGTTTGGAAAAGGCACATTCAAACGACATGTGTGTCCTATATGATTAATATAATTATATAATACAATATTCTTCTATATCCCAAAATTGAATTAGGAATCCATTGTGTTCTATGTGGTGAAGTTGCCAAGATTCCACAAATGATTGTCCATGTATGATTTTATTGCAATGTGTAAAGATTTACTGAAACCGAATTAAAGTTGATAATGGAAACCATAAAATTATAATTTCCAATATATCCATAGGTAAAAACTTCCATATGTGAGGATCCATATTGAATTCACTAGAAATTTCATAAAATAATATAATAATTAGTAAAAACACATAACATTTAAAAAATTGAAAATTAAATTAGAATAAAATATATATTTATTATGTATAATTTAATTGTTGCAAAACAAATTCTTAGAATTGCATTTTTTTAGAGGTATATTGTTGAACAAGATATATGACATATGCATTATATCAAGAGTTAAAAAGTATTCAAAAACTACATTCAAAATACGTAATCAAGATTACACTATTTTGATTAGTAAATAGTACTCTCAGAGGAATTTCTAGATATATAAAAACATAATATAAAATAATTAAAAAATTTTTTGTTGAATGGTACGAAGAGTGGATCCAAGTTTCTTATTTATTTCTTGGCATAACACCACAAATCGTTTTTTCTCTATTTTTAAGTATCTTTAGCACTTTTATTACCGTCAACATGAATTTCATTTTTCACCAATCTAGATTTTGGTTCATATTTGATGTCATTTTCTTACTTGTTGTATACTATGCAAAATCCCAAAGATCTTTTTCCATAAGTTAGGAACCCAAACACAAATATTTTTTGTGTATCATCAATTTTAAATATTTTAGCTATTTTTTTTTCTCAGTTCTGGCTTTGAAAGATCTCCTTATCGTCGATGCAAAACATTGATTTGACACCTCCTTCTCAATCACAGTTCATCATTGAGATGTTTAAAAAAGAAGTGGGTTGATATTTTGATAGGTTCATTTATACTCTGTTATCTTAAAAAAGAGAAGATATATTAAAAAAAAGGTAAAAAAAATATTTTAAATGAAACAAAATTTCAATGATATTGTATATGGAGCATAATATAAAAGATATCAAGATACAAAATTAGTATAAAATGTAATGTTAGTTATACATGCATTTAATAAGGCTGGATATTAGTACAATTTATATTTTGAGGAGTTTTTATTTTTATATTTTTTGTTTGTGCTTTATCACTCTAACATCTAGTGACGGATGTTCAAGGGGCTCTCCACAAACGATAAGAGCACATCTCCCTTGACTTCTGAGTTAGGGACAAAGTGATTCGAATACAATATTTTTTTCGATATTACTATTATTTCAATTTTGAGGGGTTTGTTTCTTTAGATCATGGATTTGTACTTGGACAGTCTAACACCCAACAATAGATGTGCAAGGGGGTATCCACCAATGGTAAGAGCACATGTCCCTCAAATTCTTAGTTGGGAACAAATCTCACTCAAATGCAATCTTGTTTTGAATATTGATACTATTTATATTTTGAGGGTTTTTTTTTTAGATCATGGATTTGTGTTTGGTGAGTCTACCATACAACAAAGGATGGGCTAGGGGGTCTCCACCAATGGTAAAATCACATGTTCCTTTACTTTTTATTTAGGAACAAGTCTTACTCAAATACAATACATGTTTTTATATTAGTACTATTTATATTTTGAGGGGTTTATTTTTTGAGATCATGGATATGTACTTGGTCAGTCTAACACCCAACGAAGGATGTGCAAGGGGGTGTCCACTAATGGTAAGAGAACATGTCCCATCACTTTTTTGTTAGGAAAAAATCTGACTCAATTGCAATCTTGTTTTCGATATTAGTACTATTTATGTTTTGAGGGGTTTGTTTTTTGAGATCATAGATTTCTACCTGGTCACTCTAACACCCGATGAGGGATGTGCAAGGGGGACTCCACCAAGGGTAAGAGAATATGTCCCTTGAATTCTGAGTTAGAAACAAATTTCACTGAAATACAATATTTTATTGTATATTACTACTATTTAAATTTTGAGGTATTTCTTTATTGAGATCATATATTGGTGCTTGGTCAGTCTAACACCCAAAGAAGGATGTGCAAGGGGGTCTCCACCAATGGTAAGAGAACATGTCCCCTGACTTCTGAGTTAGGAATAAATCTCACTCAAATGAAATCTTGTTTTGTGTATTAGTACTATTTGTTGATTAATTGGGTTGGTTTTCATTGATGTCAACCCTTGAAGAAAGTCTGGTAGCGAATTTCGGTAGCAAAAAGGTTTGGGTAATGGACCGAAGTTTGTTTGATGGATAATGTCATGTGTTTTGATATATTTGCAAGTAGGACTATTCTATATGGATAGTACACGTCATGACATTTCCTTTGGTATGTAGAACGTCACATAACTCCTCATAGTTAGAGAGTTATGACCATGTGAAGTTGGAGAACCCTCGTGAGTCATCTAGAAGCCCAAAAGGTCAGAGTAGTGAAAGTGGTTGCAAAAAAGAAATTATTTAAATAATAAAGTGAAGTGATGAGTGTACTATAATTCAAAGTGTATACAAAAGAAATTATTTAAATAATAAAGTTAATGGAGAAATTACTAAGTGGACAAGTGGTTAGAAGTGGGTTAGCTCTAAAATAAGGAAAGTAGGTTAAGATGGTTATAAGTCGATTTAAATAATAAAGTGAAGTGATCAATGTACTTTAAGTCAAAGTGGATACAAAATAAATTATTTAAATAAAGTTAATGGAGAAATTACTAAGTGGACAAGTAGTTAGAAGTGGGTTAGCCCTAAAATAACGAAAGTGGGTTAAGATTGTTAGAAGGTAACCCCTTGAGGAAGCTACATGAAAGTATAAATAAGAGGAAATAATCTCTCATTTTTAATCACGCTTGAGGATATTAAATATCTACAAGTGCTTGAGGTAACAAAAGGATATCTAAGCTGAATTTCAGAGGGAAGGTGAAGTAAAGAAGGTCGAAATTCAAGGGAGGATAAATTCTTTTGATGTTGCTTTCTAAGGTATGTTATTTACAGGTCATCTCACCATTTTTGCAATAATTTTTTTATAGAATGATTTATACAATGAAATTTTGAGTTCATTGAGGAAACATATCCAAGTAGCTTTGATAAAAATTTTATCTTGTGGGTCATTTTATTTTTGGAGTTATACTCCATGGAAAATAGGGTTTGTGGCTAGTTGTGAAACTAGTCTAAAAAAGGTGTTACGGGTAAAAATGTCATAACTTCTTCATAACAAATCCCAGTTCAGTAAGACTAAATGTATTGCTTAGAATACAGTCTGTAGTATTCTGTGTAGAATTTTCAGATCCATACAACAAATATTCTGTGTGGGGCACGCTCTACAAGTTCACTCTCTACAATAAGACAAAATTCAACAAGGTATTCCATGTTTGCTATAACTCCTTTTCTAAGAGGTTCAAAGTAGTGAAATCTCGAGGAATCACATAAAAGACACTAAAGAATATTGTGTACCATTTTTAGATATTTATTCATTATAGGTACATAGCTATGATTATTTCAAGTTAGGGTTGTTGACTAATCCAAAATTAGTCGTGTGGGACTAAAGTAAAGTTTGATGAAAAGGCTATTCTGTTGTTGTTAAAGTTAAGGAAGGTTTGCATGTATGTTATCATATACACCATGTTTGTTACAGAGTTACAAATCAGATTTGGATGATAAAATTGATGAGGGATTTTTGGTTAAGGTATGTTACAGATATAGGTTGTATAACAATGAGGTTGTGGCACATGGTTTGATGTAATGGTTTGTGGTATTTGGTTGCTAGATAATTTTTTGATGGTTATATTGGTATATTTATTTGGTATATGGTTGAGGTGCATGTAGACAAGTATTTGAGGAGTTGGCACATACATGAGGTGTATAGTTGATGATGTTGGTACATCTTGATGAGTCATAGTTGATGAGTACTTGATGCATGATTGGTACATACTTGGTACATGGTTGGAGGCACTTGTTAGTAGTATTTTTAACACATGTTTTATAGATGATGTAGCATACTTGTCTTGGTATATTATTATAAGCACATATTGATCTTAGTGATGATTATGCGTTGTTATGTTATGCTTGGTTGATGCACATCTTGGTGATATTGTGCATATGGTTGAGAGTTGTCTTGGTGATTAATCTTTGTGAGCATATCTGATTTGGTTGATAAGATTGATGAGACACGTTTTTGTGATAGGTTGTTTGGACAGGTTATTGTGACAGGTTATATGGTGCATGGTTGATGCACTCGTTGATGGTACAGGTTGAGGTACTGGTTGGTGCATGGTTGATGCACTTGTTTATGGTACATGTTGATTATAGGTTGTTTGGTATAGGTTGTTATAGGTTGGTTTGTTGCAGGTCAATGGTATAGGTTGTTACAACAATATATCTCATAGTGATAGTGTGACAATGGTTCCATCATTCTACTTCTACGTCAGGGAATTTGGATGAAGCAAGGACAGGTGGTTGTAGCCACCTTTTGTTTGTAGTTAGAGAACATAGGGGGTTGTATCCTCCTTCTGGTTGTAGCTATATAATTGGGGAGTTAGAGCTTCCCTCGGGTTGTATCCAGAGAAACTGCGGGGTCAGAGCCTCCTTCCAGTTGCAGTTGGAAAAAAAAGGAAGTTGGTGCTTCCAATGAATGTAATTCTTAAAGACATATAAGAAAAATCATTTTGTGGTTTTCTCCCATTTTGGATTTCCACGTAAAAACACGGATGTACTATGTATGTGTATGATTTCTCATTTTTTCATTGCTTATGTAGTAGACCTCCTGTTTGTCACGGCATCAACCTCTCATAACAAGTGCAATATATAAAAAAAAAATTGTGTGTGCATGTGTAAAAGGGTAAGGACATTATACTCTATGTCGCAACACGACGACGAATCATGACGCATGAAATTGCGATGACAACATAACGATCTAAGACGCACATCAAGCCTCTGGGAGAAATGAACGACAATCATTCGACAAAATAAATAAGACTGACCACCCACCCATCCTACCCTACAATGGTTAGGACCACCAAGACACATAAACAATGCTCAAGCCCAGGTTCCCATCGATTTTGACCATTTAAGGTCTCAGGGCTGGCGACTGTTCTGAGGAACAAGGAGGTGTCTACATCCCACCCCAATCAACAAGTCCATGCCAACAAGCTAAAAGACAACATCAAGATCATCCAAGACACTTCACTCCGCAATAATCAATATTTAAAGTCGCCCCTTTAAATTATTCGACATAAGGTAGACATTGAAACACTTTATTTACGCCCATAAAGAAAACTATGTTATTTATATAAGGTCACATGTTAAACACTCTTACACTCTAAATTATTACAATAAATTTCGATGATGCAAGAAGTAAACAACCGACTATCATACATTACATTGACATTCCCTTGCACGCAAGAAGTAAAATCTAATTATTAAGCAATACGTCATGCAAAACCTTACTTTCCATGTGCGCAAGAAATAAGTAATTTTAAAGCCATCTTTCAAGAATAAACCAGATAAAAGCAAAATATCTATACCACCATTTACTACGTAAATCCAAAAGCGCAAGAAGCGAGAATTAAACCATCAATACTGCATCCACATTGTTATAAGGTGCAAGATATTTGAATGCCTTGCCTTACCACTCCCTTATAACCCAAGCACACCTAAGTGTACAATGAACTTAAGGAATTTGCTTTCATATCTCTTTTACAAGGGCAAGCTTATAAGAACCAACATAAAAGAAAAATGAGTGAAACTTAATAACATTATCGTACCTGCTAATAATTATCGACAACATAATGTCATCCTTTTTCAACTGAACGTACTATTTTCATAAACACTCCTTTCATCTCTAATTTAAATAATAATAAAAAAAGCATTCCTTTATCAATTGCTTTTTATTATTAGCAACTGAGACAACAATCAATAATTACTTTCCCTTCATCTCTAAATTAAATAATAATAAAAAGGTCATTCCTTTTTCAACTACTTTTTATAATTAGCAACCGAAGACAGTGATCAGTCATTACTTTCTTGTCATCTCTAAATTAAATAATAATAAAAAGACATTCAATTTCAACTAGCTTTTATAATTAGCAACCAAAGTTAGTAATCAGTAATTACTTATTGGTCCATTAGGTGAGGACAATAATTGGTAAATGTAGGCTGTGAATTAAGACAAGGAAGGTCAAATTGCCAGGAAATTCGTGAGGAAGGGTTTATCCTGCGTAGAAGGAAATTTTACCCACATCTTAAATCATATTTACGGTAGAAGAGGTTAATCAAACTTAGCAATTAAACCACCGCTCAGAAACACCTTGCAAAGGATAGGTTCAAGAATTAGGGATGGTTCTGCAATCAGAAAATTTCTGGAAAAGAATCGACACACAGAGTTTGCTTGCAATTAAAGTGAAGGCAAAGGAAGAGCGTTTTCAGGTGGTAAAAATTCATGGTGTAAACACTGGCCATTAAGCTAACGTCACTGTCATCAATTTAAGAAGTGTTGTCCATTCAAATTGTTGTCATACCAGCATAAATAAATCACTGTCCCAAAGTGGCAACAGTGGCAGTGCCCTAACTCCCTATCAGAACAGTCCAATTCTATTGTTGTGGCTTTAAGCGCTTTAGTATTGCCATCAAATTTTATAATCAATGTCAATTTAAAACACGAGTTCAATGTCCAGTTTCTTCCATGCATGCACGGGTATAAATGGTGGTTCAACAGTGCATACAAAAATTCCCTCAAGGAAAATGCAGACTGTCCCATTACGCCAGATGATGTTGTGTTTTTGTAAAGGATGCAGGCATATAAAAGCTGACAGAGATTTACATCTATTCTCTGCCTCATCGTGAAGGAAGATCGCGGACTACACCCAAATCGCAGGCCATTAATTCATGGAAAATAATGGGCAACGTGGGCGTTTAATCAACAGATTCAATGGATGTTTAAGCCAATGAGACCGTAGGTAAGGTAGATAGCTCGACACCGTTTTAAATAAACAAAAAAAATCTTGACCCCTCAACCAAATCACAGTCATCCCATACGCTGCCCCAAGGAAATTCGTGGACAAAAGGCAGTAACAGTTAGAATCTGAATAACACAAATAATCGTGGTCCATTAGTGGTGATGAAATAGCTAGTAAAAGAACAAAGTGGTGAATGTAAGGAAAGGTTAATGCATTCATCTCAAACCATTCGCAGACAGGGATTGTTACATTATTTTCAATAATTTATAAATATAACAATCATAGGTCAAGAAAGATTTAAAATTTTCTAATAGGAATAACATAACCATTTTTGTTTTTCATTTCCAACATACAAAATGTAAGGATGCAGTTGGGGATAATTAGAACGTTTTTTTTTTTTTTTTTTCCGACAATAGGGACGTGGAACTTAAGGATCACTAGCCCAACCTATCCTTACCAAAGGGGATAATATCGTTGCTCTCCATAGTAGTGATTGGTATTAAAATAAAACAATCAATGACCAGTAAATAGCATAATTACGATCGTTGGTAAGGTAGGAGAAAAAGAATAACTCAACCAGATAACTAACTGTCAACCTAAAATTTGTCCAAGCAACAAATAAATAATTTTTGAATTCACACGAGTAAAATGTTGTCAAGCTATGAAATATTGTAGAGGTAGAAATTTAGAATACACAGAGATGAAAAAAACACATAGTCTCTCAACTCCAGAAGGCACAATAACAACAATCAACCAATGACTAAGATAGAGGTAGACGGCTAAAGGTTCGCCTTCGCTTCACCATCCTCGCATAGAAAAGAAGGGCATTGAGATCCTTAGGTCTTTTAATGCTAAGGCGATGACCGTAGATCAGGCTCCTGGCCGACTACTTAGGCGACGACTGGTGAGCTAAGGACGAAGGATAACGACCTCAAGGTCAAAATCAACACACCAGGTGGTCACGACGTGCGGGAAGACGAAGGTCATGTAAATCAATCAACCAATCATTCAGCCAGGCTATAAAATTTTTAGTCATGAAACTAGTCAAACAGTTTATCTACCCAATACACATGCAAATCTAAAACATACATCCTACAACATTCTATCAATCAACCAAAAAAACATACCATTACCTATTTGCCTGCTCTGAGTGACGTCCTCATGCTCCATGCAACTCCCACTCGCCGATCGTCGAGACTACACCGGTACCTCCCAGCTAATGCTAGGGGTAATCTTCTTCCCCGTTAGCCCCCCGAGCTACAAAGGGGCCACACACACTATCCAGAGGTTTCATCTAGCTCCCAGCTAGCCTCGCAAGGCCAAGCTACCACACCTCTTCGAGATGGGTATCCCAACTCCCACAAGTAAATCAGTCAAGTTGATATTCTTGCAACGTAACATTATGCAAACAAAAGATGATCCTTCATTCTTCTCCTTCCTTTATTTTATAGAGTTTTGAACTTCCTTTCTTTCCTAAAATCTCATTTAATTAAAGTTTTTAAAAATAAATTCCTAAAATTTCCTCTCCGTACAAGTGTCCCCCATCCCATACATTCCTCCATAAATTAATTTCTTTAATTAAGTAAATATCTTTATTTCCCTCACCCACCTAGAGTTACTCCTAGAATCACTCCTAGGTGTCCCTAGATTCCCTTACAGGTTTTAAAGGCTTTCCCTATTATGAAATTGCTAAATCAATTTAAAATTAGAAAGCTCTTAAATTTGCATTCCTTACTAAGTTGACTTCCCGATTTTTCCCTTAAGTTCCCCTTTTACCTTTTTATGTTACCTCCCTTCCCTAGTTTCCTAATTTTTTTTTATTTTCCCTCTTTCCCCTTTTAATTAGAACTCAAAAAGGCAGGTGTGGAATATAACCCCTTTTCCCTTTTATCATTAATGTAGTATCTTTTAAATTATCAAATGATAAAATAATTAATTCCATCTTTACTTTTTATATCCACAAATTTTATTTCTTATTAAGAATTTAATTTCTTACTCCCTTCATGTTACAAAATTTATGAAGACCATAATTATTACTTAAGTGGTTTTTATTTTAAAATTTATTATTTTATTTTATTTTATCTATTTATTTTATTTTATTTTTATTATTATTTTTTTTAAAGGTTGACAAACATTTACCCCTAGCGAAATTTTAGACTTAGTACTTAAATTCTGTACTGGGCGACATTTAATTAGGAAAATTGTTTTAAAATTTCTTAACCTGTTATTTGCCTTAGGGCCATCTAGGTTCATCCTTTTTGTAACAACCCTAGTTGAATATGTGCTTAGGGATTATTAAGTAAAATTAATAGATAATTAATTGTCCTAATATGGTTTTAATTAAACAATGATTAGCATTAATAATATTAATTAAATATTAATTTATTAATTAATTGTTTATAACTTTTGATTGATTAATTAATTAATTAATTACATATCACATTCAATGACATGGGTAATAAATTTAAGGGGCTCAATAATTTTAATTTTTTAATTAAATGCTTTACATATGTGGGAGGGGATAAGATATTAATGAAGGGAATAAGACATTAAAGAAGGGGATAAGATATTAAAGGGGTAGATAAGGAAATTAATGAGGGGGAGGAGAGTCGATGAAGGAGGATATGATGGGGAAGAGTTTGACGGGGGAGGGGCATTCTTTTTGGGGGCAGGAAGCATTTTGAGGAGGAGGATATATTTCGGTTGGAGGTTTTTCTGTGGAGATCTCTAGTGTGAGGAGTTTGGTTTTGGGGGTTTTTGGTGAATCAGACGCAGGGGGCACTAGTTTGTTGGGGGTTTTGGGCACGGGGGCCAGGATATCCTTACGGTATCCTGGAGCTAGGGAGCCGGACAGGATGCTCCTAGCTGGCAGGGAGGAAAACTCAGTTTTGGGTAGTGTTTGACACAGTTTCAACTTCAGTATTGGACCAACGGAGCAGCAGGATTTAACATCAGAAGCAGGTATTTTTATTTATGAATTGCTGAGTTATTTTCATGCTGTAGATAAATTTTAATCTCTGCTGAATATTTTTCTTATATGCTGGTGAATGAATTATTTATGCAAATTGAAAGGAATTATATGTTTAATTGTACGAAGTTTTGGAATTAAATAATTTAGGTTATTAGACGTGGTATCAGAGCTGTAGTTCACAATCTGGATCCTTAAGGGCCTACCTACCCACCTACCCAACTTAGGAATGGAACTGTACCTACCCAAAAATTTAAAGAACCCTAAAACGCTTTAACCAATTATAAATCTGAGCTCCAGCTCCACCTAACCTCCAAGACAAGCACACAATTTTTATTATTATTATATATATACAGATATATATGAAAAAGCAATATGCACTTTAAAAAAATGAAAATAATAGAATATTATACATATTGTGAGTGTTAAATGAATTTTAACACT
>JASDQU010011402.1:0-10245 GCA_032191745.1 Picea mariana | reverse complement strand
AAAAGATATGTATTTAAACAATAAATAATAATAATAAAATGATTTTTTTTATGTAAATAATAAAACAAAAGAGCTACAAGGGAGGAGCCGCTGACCTTTAGACCACAGAGCCATGCTTCATTAATCTGAGACTAGGTGTACAAAGCACCAAATCTTGAGATGATTCCCAAGCACCGAGCAGCATGCCATGAGGAGGGAGGCTGACGGGTATATACATAGATATGGAAAAAAATTAAATAGAGATAGGCATATTTATATACATAGATAAGGAGAAATTATTGGCCAAGGGGCAATCTACAAGTCTTCTAGTAGTCCATCACCGGCCACAACACAACGCAGGTTAACACAAATCCAACGCCCCAAACTCCCAAGCTGTCGAGGAGGAGGAGCCGCGCGCTGCACAAAGGAAACAAAACAATTTTTTTTTTATTAATAAACAAAATAAACCAAAAAAAAAAAACCTAGCCCATGCAAAGCTCCGACCAACCAAACAAAACTATTTTTTTAGACACAAAATTGTTTTTTTTTTATCCAAGATATCCATTTCTGCTCATCCATGGTTTCAGACTCAACAAACCTTACATCTACCACCCTGAATATTCCTTCTGTGAGTGTTCCAGTTTTATCAAATGCTATCACCTTAATCTTCCCCAAGGCTTCCAGATATCTCCCACGTTGATAAGAAGGCCTTTTTTAGCATCATAGGCTAACCCACAAGCTGTGGCCACTGGAGTTGAGATAACCAACGCACATGGGCAAGCAGTCACCAGAACAACTAAGGCTTTGTAAACCCATTGCAAAATCCAAGTGAGCGGTCGATCAAAGGTGCCAATGTCATCGCTAAAGCTGCCAATACAATAACTAGAGTGTAATATTTTTCAAATTTTTGAACGAACTCTTCGGTGGAGGAGCGTTGACTCTGTGCTTCCTCCACAAGCTTCACCATCCTTGCCATTGTAGATTCTTCTGCAAGAGCCACAATCTTGACGCTTAAATAACCTGTCAGATTCATGGTACCGGCCCATACGTTCACTCCCACTTCTTTGTGAACTGGTAAGGACTCTCCTATCAAGCTACTTTCATCTATTGAACTTCTTCCAAACACGACAATACCATCTAGAGGTACCACCTCACCTACTTTGAAATAAAACACCGTGTCGATGGCCACATCCTTCACAGAAATATTCGCATGGGAGGGCAAGATCGGTCATGCGGTGGACATATCAAACACCACGTTTCTCGTCTGGGAGCCGAATTCAACGCCCTGAGTGTGCAGGACCCCCTTGGCGAGTTTTGGCAATGAACCCACGACCATATTTCTTTGTCCCATCTTGAGCAGAAAGATTTCACCATACTTCTTCGCCAAGTCACCCAGGTTTCTGAGATAGAGGTTGTCCCCAACCTGCAGCCAGTTGTCGAAGATGGGCACCGCTAGTGGGCTGGTGGGTGGGGCAACTAGAGCTTCTTCGATTGCAGCTTTGACATGAAAATAGCTCCGACCATTACAATGAAAACAGCCAGAATCCCCTTCTCTATATTTTCTACAGTCGCGTTCTCCATTGTTATGAACTCTACGAATTCAACGTTTCTGCAATTGCTGAAACACTTTTAGCCCCAAGCTGCTGAAAAGAGAACTTAGGGTTGAGATAGTAAGTGTGGGGGGTATGCGTAGGGTTTTGTTTAACGATGACCTTGCGAGGGGGCACGTGGGCCTCATGCAAGGACCCATGATGCCGATTTCAATTTAATTTAATTTTTTTTATTATTTTTTTATTTTATTTCATTTATGTAATATTTTAATTTTAATTTAATTTAATTTATTATATTTATAATATTAAAAAAAAAAAAAATTAACTAAAATGGATTTACTTAATATCACGACATTAAATTTATTATAAATTAGATGTATATATATATTTAAATTATATAATTTAAATCTTTAATTTAATGATAATTATTTCTGCAATTTTAAAAAGTAAATAGTATAATTGTTACACCTTATTATTATTAAATTAAAATAATACCATTGTTATATACCATGAATTTAAAATAAAATCTTAACTATTTGCGAGCATTAGAATTAATTTAAAATATATATTTTTTAAATTAATGATTTAAGTTTTAAACCTTAGTTTTAAGAATTTAAAGCCCCCTCATTTAATCCCTCATTTAATTAATTAATCATAATTATGTTTAGGTTTAAATTTATGTTTTTAAATCTATGATTTAGTTAATGGTTTTAAATTTTAAATGTTTCAAATTATATTATGTTTTGTTTAAGTTCAAAACTAGTTAAAGTGATTAACTAGTTTTAAACTAAAACACTGAGCTAAGAACCTACAATAAAACACGAGTTAACCAAGATCGAGCGCCCAAGCACCAGGAATCAAGACAGAGGGAGGAGGATCTCACAAGCGGGCTCAAAGGGCATGCACTGCAAAACAAAAAAAACCAACGATTCAAACAAGCCAAGCGCCAAGTCCCTCCATTCCATTCCACCAACCAATGTCAAACACTAAGCTTCAATGCATCACCTCAAGCTCACTACATCATACGACCACAATTCATGAAGCAATACGTAACCACAGTGCACAAGCGCTAAGTTCCAATGTCGAAACCACTCTACAATCCTTAAAGACTTGCACTTGCAGCCACCGAGACATGCAATTCAACGCATATGTACAATGCACCAAGGAAAGCACACGAGTCAAGCACCGAAGGATAATTAGTTGTAAGAGAAAGGTTTAAAGGACTTAGACAAGGACAAGCAGGAAAGAGGCGACATACACACTAGGAGAGTAAGCTAGAGGAATTGGCGAGTATGGCGCAAGGCTAGTGTAGCTACCGGGAAAGGGAGTCAATAGTTTTCTTAGGCGAAGAAATCAAGCTTAGATGCTTAATCCTAACCCAGCCACTCCCCTAAAGAGAGTAATTTTTGTTTACACACAAGTAAAGAAAAACTTACACCTAACCCTGTTTCTAGTTTAAGTAGCGCCAATTTGAAACGTCCTTGAACTCACCCTGACAACTTTGGTTGATGCAGGTTAAATCATACAGGATGGTTAGGACTTAAGGGAGTCAAGGCAGGGGAGCATCGTCATAGGCACCGCCAACACCGCTAGCACCACCACCACCATCGCCCGAACTAGCTCTCATACTGCGCTCATTGGAGGCCATAAATGAAACTTTAAAGGGGCGACAACCAGCAGGGACCGAGGTGGAGCCCCCACCATTTGGAACGCGTAATCCAGAAGTGTCAAGGGATTTAGGGGGAGGACCTCCACCTGAAGACATCACTCGAGAATTGCAGAAGATCAAACTTCCAGAGTTCGCTAGGGGTCACGCCAGTGAACGCTTGGAAGCATGGTTGGAAGGCATGACAAGCTGTTTTGCCTTAAGGGACTATGTGTCCAACTCTAAGTCAAAGATAATGATTTTTCAGTTAAGAGATAGCGCCTTGAACTAGTGGGGCAACCTGGAGAGACAATTGCATCTTACCCCAGACACTGTATCTTGGGGAACTTTTCGAGGAGAGATTCCGAAGTAAATATCTACCAGCGTACTATGAGGAACAACAGGTAGGGGAATTTCATGCCTTAGTACAAGGAAACAAAACTGTAGAAGAATATGAGATCAAATTTATGGAATTGGTCAAATATGTTTCCTATGTGGATAATGACCAACAACAGGCAGAGTGCCTCGTCTATGGATTGAACCCTAAGATAAGAGCTATGGTGCGGATGTGGAAACCGTCTTCAGTAGCGGAAGCTATGGAAAATGCGTGTTATGTAGAGGAACACATGAACTTAACCGGAGGTACGAGACCGACCTTTCCGCATCGTCCTGGATTCGTGGGAAAGGCCCCTAGGACATTTCCCAGGGGAGGGGGATGAAGGCCACCTCCATATGGTAACAGAGTGGCACCAAGGACAGTAACCGAAGGGATTTCAATGACAGCGAGTGTAGCATCTCGTTCATCACCAACGACGCAGACAGGTCCACGGCCATCTCAGGGAACAACTAGTAGGGGAAAGGGTTCCACGGAAATGATATCATTTCAGAGACAGTCACATAATAGTGCGCAGGTTCAATCTCATGTTACTTGTTGGGGATGTGGAGGACCCCATTACTAGTGTGACTGCCCAGAGTTACAATTAGGGTTTGTGCATAGAAAAGGAAAGGCACCGATGGGGAGAGCAAGAAGCAGCCACCATATTTACATAACGGTTAATAATCGGTAGGTAGAACATCAATCCACAGTTGTGGAGTCATCAGGTACGCTAAATCATACCAATGTTAAGATTTTATTTGATTTTGGTGCAACAGATAGTTTCATTTCACCATCTCCATTAGAAATGAGTAGGTTGGCAGCCTATGAGCACGATGACTTTAAACAAGTCGAGACGGCTTCGGGGGAAAAACAGGCAGTAGGACCTAGTGTTGATAATTCTATAGTAGACCTGGGAGTGTGTACTACTAGGTTGAAGGTATACGTCACTTCTCTCGGGGCGTATGACCTAATCATTGGAATAGATTGGTTAGTAGCTCACCAAGCTTTGGTAGATTGTTTCGCAAAGAGGGTGCTTTGTGTTGACGATGAGGGAAAACCAGTAGAGATCCAAGGTGTACAGAGAAAAGTGTCATTACACTTTATCTCAACTATGAAGGTTAAGCGATTCTTGAGACAAGGTTGTCAACTATATGTAGTGAAAGTAGTGAACGAAAGGAAGGGACCCTCATTGGATTAGTACCCGGTGTTTTCATAATTTAAGGATGTTTTTCCAAACAAGTTACTAGGGTTATCTCCTCAGAGCGAGCTTGATTTTACTATTGAGCTAAAATCTGGGGCAGAACCAATTTCCAAAACTCCGTATCGGATGATAGCACCAAAACTTTGTGAGTTACGAATGCAGTTGAAAGAGTTACTGGACTTAGGGCTAATAAGGCCCAGTGTCTCACCTTGGGGTGCCCCAGTAATTTTTGCAAAGAAGAAGGATGGATCCTTACGACTGTGTATAGACTATAGGGACTTGAACCATGCTGCAGTGAAAAATAGGTACCTGATGCCACAAATAGATGACCTCTTTGACTATATGAAAGGAGCAGTAGTATTATCAAAGATTGATTTGCGATCAGGGTATCATCAGTTAAGGATTAAGGAAGGCAACATCCCAAAAACTGCCTTTCGAACTCGGTTTGTACATTACGAGTTTGTCATAGTACCTTTTGGATTGACCAATGCACCATTAGTATTCATGAGCCTCATGAACGACGTATTCCGAAAGTACTTAGACCGTTTTGTACAAGTCTTTCTAGATGACATCCTCATCTATTCCAAGAATGAAAGAGAACATGAGGAACACTTACGAGTACTGTTGTCCTGCCTTAGAGAGAACAAATTGTATGGGAAGTTGTCGAAGTGTTCCTTCTTCCAGAAAGAGATTCACTATTTAGGTCATATCATTTCCGACAAACGAATCTCTTTGGACCCAGAAAAGGTAAAGGCCATTATGGAGTGGCCAGTGCCGAAAAATTCCCATGAGGTGAGAAGCTTCATGGGGCTAGCAGGTTATTATCGGAGATTTGTGGATGGATTCTCCAAAATAGCGAAACCCATCACCACCTTGCAGTGCAAGGGGGTCAGGTATGAATGGACTGAATAATGTGATAGTTCATTCATTGAGCTTAAGAGGTTACTAACTAGTGCGCCAATTCCACTAGTACCGGATATGGAAAAGGACTTCATAGTCTACATGGATTCCTCGAAGCAAGGGCTGGGGGCCATGGTAATGCAGGATGGAGGAGTGATAGCTTATGTGTCAAGGAAGTTGAAGAAACACAAAGAGCTATATGTGACTCATGATTTAGAGTTGGCACCTGTAATGCTAGCTCTGAAACTTTGGAGGCACTATCTTGTAGGGTGAAAGATTGAGCTCAAAATGGACCATCAAAGTTTAAAACATCTCTTCACTCAAAGAGATCTGAATGCCAGGCAAAGGTGATGGAGTGAGTTTATGAGAGAGTACGATTTTGGTATTTTGTACATCAAGGGAAAGGAAAATGTGGTCGCAGATGCCTTGAGTAGGAGACCATATAACTTCTCCTTGGTACCCTTAAAGGTCAATCTGAGGGAACATGTGTTGACACAACTCCAAGGAGATAGTTGGTATTTAAGGGTTACTTCAAACCTTCAAAGAGGAAGGCAGTTAGATCCAAAGTATGAAGGATATAGTCTGGAAGCAGATGGACTATTGAGATATCGAGGAAGGATGTACATCCATGAAAATGGGGATATTCGAAGCATCATACTGAAGGAAGCCCATAGAGCACTTCATTGTGCGCATCCAGGTGTGAAGAAGATGTACTCAGACATGAGGAAGCTATTCTTCTAGGAAGGCATGAAGCGCAATGTACTCCATTTTGTCGCCAAGTCCCTAGAGTGTCAACAAGTAAAATCCGACCACCATCACCCGACAGGACTCCTACAACCACATGATGTTCCTATTTCCAAGTGGGAAGTCATTTCTATGGATTTTGTTATGGGATTGCGACTCACATCCCATAGACATAATGCCATTCTTGTGGTAGTTGATAAGTTAACCAAGAGTGCTCATTTTATTCCGGTTAGAGACACTTACGATGTCTCTGATGTGGCACGTGTGTTTGTAAGCGAGGTTATCCGTTTGCACGGGATACCTTATAAGATCATTTCAGATAGGGACTCCCGATTCACTTCTAGGTTTTGGACATGTTTCCAGTCAGCATTGGGGACTCAGTTGAACTTAAGAACAGCTTATCATCCTGAAATAGATGGGAAAACTGAGAGAGTAAATCAAGTCATGGAAGACATGTTCAGGATGTATGTCATGGATAATCAAACCCAGTGGGAGAAGTACCTACCTTTGGCAGAGTTTTCCTACAATAACAGTTTTCATAGCTCCATCGAAATGCCACCCTACGAAGCTCTGTATGTAAGGCCATGCAAAACGTTGTTGAGTTGGGGTAGATTAGAAGACCGAGTAACAGTTGGGATAGAATTGTTTCAAGAGATGGAGGAACAAGTGATTCAGATTAGGCAGAGACTAAAGGAAACACAGGATAGGAAGAAAAGTTATGCGGACGCACATAGGACCGACCGAAGTTATGAATTGGGAGACCAGGTTTTCATTCGTATAAGGCCTAATAAGAGTACCATACGGTCCGGGAAGGGGAAAAATTTGTTAGCTTGATTTATAGGATCGTTTAGAATCCAAGAGAAAATTGGACCCGTTGCCTATCGTCTCGTACTACCACCCCACTTGCATAAAACTCATAATGTTTTTCATGTATCTGTTTTATGTCATTATGTTGTAGATGAATCACATAAACTAAATTGGAAGGAATTGTAGGTATCGGAAATGGGAACTCTCACGGTAGAACCATTACGCATATTGGACCATAGAGTCCGATAGCTCAGGAACCATCTGGTAGACCAAGTTAAGGTCCAGTGGGACAAGTATAGTCCAGGATCTTCTACTTGGAAAGACACCGAGACACTACAATGAGACTATCCCTCACTTTTTTGACCACCTCGAGAATATGTTTCTTGAAGGTTGGGTGTATGTAAAACCACCTTTTGACTTAGACAGACAGGATTACCTGAGGCCTATATACTTTATTTTCTATTCACGGTGAAACTTTAGGATGTATGAACATTATGAATGTTTAAATGTTATTGATGATGATGTATATAATGTGATCTACTATGTAAATGTAAATTTTACGAATGTTTAAATGTTATTGATGATGATGTATATGATGCAACATATTGTGATTTAAATGCTCTTAGAATGATGTTGGATATGATGCAATATATTTTGGTAAATGATAATCTTATGAATGGGTGTCGAAATTGAATAATGGGATATTATGGGATCTATTTCTAACTTGAAAACGTTTATGTTAAGTTGTCGATACAAGGATACCAAATAGAAATGATGATAGTATGCAATTACATGATGATAATGCATAGAAATGTATGAGTTTGTGTTACATACCAATCTGCAGGTTATGGGCTATGAAATAGCCAAGGGATAAGGATGTTGAAAGTGGATATCATGACCACTAGTTGAGAAACATTATGGTATGAATATTTGTATGTGAAATTATATTGGTTTGGATGCATTGCTATGAAATGTGGACCAGTGCAGGATTTTAGGTTATGAGACTGCCCAAAACTGAATAAACGATGACAAAACCCCCAGCAACACGGTGCCACTATATATTCCACTGTACGGTGTGGACCCAAGTTATGATTAGGAGGGGTGGAGGCATTTCCCACCGTGTATCCTCTAAAACTTGAAGTCATGGGAGGACGGTGTTATCTCATGCTCCCCAAGACATGTGATGATGATTGTCAGTTTCCTGCTAGGGAAGCTTAGTCGATATAGTGACACTTTGGCTTATAGGTTCTATTTGGAGTTAGGTCAATATAGTTGACGCTCCAAGATAGTCTAGCAGAGGAAGGATAGGAATGGAGATGGAAGTAAGTTAGGGAGGAAGGATGAGTAGAAATATTTTTGTTCTAAGACTTTTGCGACCATTATTTTGATCACAGAGTTCTTTCGAATTCATCGCATAGGTTTTTTTTTATTTTCGACGTTTTTTTTATGAGTAGAAATAGTTGAGAAAGTATGGAGATTTGTCTTATGGTGGAATTTAATATTTTCCCTTCTAAAAATAAAATGTGTATATATGAATATTCATAATTTTGTAACTAAACCATAGTTGTCTAAATAAAATTGTTGAACCAGAAAATTGTAATTAAAGGATTTCTCAAACATTTGATTGGTTTATTGTTTGTTATAAAAGACTAGTTTTGTTGATTGGATTGGATGAATACCTAAATTACTAAAGGATGATAGTTACTGATTATTAGTACATGCATGAGAATTGTATGTACTAGCTACACATGCATTTCTTGTACATGTACACTAGTATGTATGAGTTTTCTTGGCTTACTTACTAATAGTGTCAGTTATTTGTTATGAATGTTTGAACCATGTTTCTTTTCCTTTGTACCACGAGATACCTTATCTTCGGGAGGAAGTTTCCTGAAGGGTGGGTGTATGTAACAACCCTAGTTGAATATGTGCTCAGAGATTATTAACTAAAATTAATTACATAATTAATCGTCCTAATATGATTTTAATTAAACAATGATTAGCATTAATAATATTAATTAAATATTTATTTATTAATTAATTGTTTATAACTTTTGATTAATTAATTAATTAATTACATATCACATTCAATGACATGGGTAATAAATTTCAGGGGCTTAATAATTTTAATTTGTTTAATTAAATTCTTTACGTATGCGGGAGGGGATAAGATATTAATGAAGGGGATAAGACATTAAAGAAGGGGATAAAATATTAAAGGGGGAGATAAGGAAATTAATGAGGGGGAGGAGAGTCAGTGAAGGAGGATATGATGGGGAAGAGTCTGACTGGGGAGGGGCATTCTTTTTGGGGGCAGGAAACATTTTGAGGAGGAGGATATATTTCGGTGGGATATTTTTCTGTGGAGATCTCTAGTGTGAGGAGTTTGGTTTTGGGGGGTTTTTGGTGAATCAGAAGCAGGGAGCACCAGTTTGCTGGGGGTTTTGGGCACGGGGGCTAGGATATCCTTACGGTATCCTGGAGCTAGGGAGCTAGACAAGCTGCTCCTACCTAGCAGGGAGGAAAACTCGGTTTTGGGTAGTGTTTGACACATTTTCAACTTCAGCATTGGACCAATGGAGCAGTGGGATTTTCATGCTGTAGATAAATCTTAATCTCTGAGCGGGTATTTTTATTTATGAATTGCTGAGTTATTTTCATGCTATAGATAAATTTTAATCTCTACTGAATATTTTGCTTATATGCTAGTGAATGAATTATTTATGCAAGTTGAAAGGAATTATATGTTTAATTGTACAAAATTTTGGAATTAAATAATTTAGGTTATTACACTTCTATCATCATCAATGCGACGTGCCCTTCAGGATGCACTAGGTGCTCTAAGGGTGCCACTCGCCTCATCTGTTTCCTTGCGCAACATGCCCTTCAGGATGTACTATGTACTCCAAGGGTGCCACTCACCTCTTGACTGATTGGTAGACATCAATAACCCCTAGAGTCAACACTCCACCAGGTGAACTTGTGGGAGACTAAGGGATTCTAAGGAATAAGGCCCCCGACTTATTGTGCGCCCCTTAGAATC